>CAUYLG010060859.1:0-100418 GCA_963573385.1 Cacajao melanocephalus | reverse complement strand
TTTTTTTCTTTTTTTTTTTCTTCTTTTTCCTTTTTTTTCCGTTCCTCGCTCCCTCCCTTCATCACTTCCTTCCTTCCTCCTCTTCCTCTTCTTCCTTCCTTCCCCCTTCCTACCTCCCTCCCTTCCTTCTTCCCTCCCTCCCTGTCTCCCTCCCTTCCTCCCTTATTTCTTTCCTTCCTTTCCTTCCCTCCCTCCCCTTTTCCTTCCTTCTTCCTTCCTTCTCTTCCTCCCTCCCTCCCTCTCTTCCTCCCTTCCTTCCTTCTTTTCCTTCTCTTCCTTCTCTTCCTTCCTTCCTCTCCTTTCTTCCTCTCCTCCTTCCTTCTTCTCCTCCTTCTTCTCTTCCTTCTTTCCTTCCTTCCTTTCTTTTTCTCTCCTCCTGTGCCCCACCCCCAAACCATCTAGTAATGGCGGTAGCAGTAGTGACAATGCAAACCAGAAAAAGATTAAAAGAGGAAAGAGACTTTTCCTCTCTGGCAAGAGAATGAAAACAAAACCCTGTTGCTTTTGTCTCTCTCTGCCCTTCCACCAGTTGGCCCCAGATGTGAACACAATCACAGAAAATATACAGAAAGCCGGATAACGACAGCCTCAGCAGACCTTCCATCAAAAGATCAAAAAGGAAGGCCCCAGGGAACCTGAAAGTGTTGCAGAGATCACAAAGAAAGAGGACATGGGGAAGTAGTCACTACAATTGTTTATAAACTCTGGGGCTCACACTAAGCTGTGCATGGGTGAAACTGACCCTACACAGCACATTTACACTCTGAGAACTAAACTAAAATATAGACCACCACTGAGTCTGAGGGCAATATTGGACAGATCCAAATAGCACTGCCAATGCTTTGAAAACTCAACTAACATTGAAATCACAACCACAGAAGCCTCATAAGAACCTGCAGCCTAAAATCAAGCAGGTCAGGCTGGGTGCAGTGGCTCACATTTGTAATCCCAGGACTTTGAGAAGCCAAGGCAGGCAGATCACCTGAGGCCAAGAGTTTGAGACCAAGCAGGCCAACATGACAAAACCCTGTTTCTACTAAAAATATAAAAATTAGCCAGGCGTGGTGGTGAGTGCCTGTAATCCCAGCTACTCAGGAAGCTGAGGCAGGAGAATTGCTTGAACCCAGGAGGCAGAGGTTGCAGTGAGCCAAGATCACGCCACTGCATTCCAGCTTGGGTGACAGAGTAAGACTTCATCTCAAAAACTAACTATAGTAATAAAATAAAAGAAAGAAGATCATTATCTGCCATAATAAAGTTATCAACATTCTTATAAAATTTAAACAAGAATCAGAGTTTCATGATAAAAAAATTAAAATATCCAAGACACAATAAAAAATTATTTGCCATAAGAGTAACCAGGAAGATCTCAACTTGCATGGAAAAAGACAATCAGCAGACCCCAATGCCTAGATGACACCCAATGTTGGAATAATCTGACAAAAACCATGTCAACTACTATTTCCCAATATAAGAAAGAACACATTTGTAAAGAAGTAAAAGCAGGATGCATAATTTAAAAATCAAAATATTAGACATTAAATGGAAATACAATTAAAAAATATAATAACTAAAACGCTCACTGAATGGGCTCAACAGCAGAACAAAGATGATGGAGGGAAGAGTCAGTGAGCTTGAAGATAGATCAATATATATTGTGCAATTTGAACAACAGAGAGAAAAAAGTATTGAAAGTTTCACACACAGCCTTAGGGTCCTGTGATACACTAGAAGAAGATTTAGCATTTGCATCATAGGAATCCCAGAAAGAAAGCAGAAAGAATATGATGCAGAAAAAAAAAAATTTTTTGAGGAAACAGCAAGTGAAAAATTCTCAGATTTCCCCAGAGATAAACGTAGCAGTTGAAGAATCTCAATGAACTCCTGCAGGATAAACCTAAAAGAATAATGCCTAGACACATTGTAATCAAACAACAGAAAACTAAAGACAAAGAGAAAATCTCAAAAGCAATTGGAGAAAAGTGATTCATTACTTTTAGGTAGCAACAATGCAAACAACTGCAGATTTCTCATGAGAAACAATGGAGGCAAGAAGAAAGTAGAACAACACTTTTAAAATGTTGAATCCTAAATTCTATATCCACCAAAAATGTCCCTACGTAATGAAAGTAAAATAAAGACATTTTCAGAAGACAGAAAACAGTGTTTGTTGCCAGAGCATGGCTCTGAAGGAACTGCTAACATAAGTTAGACAAACAGAACAGAAATGATAGCAGAAGGAAGGAAACAAAGAGAAAACAACAACATTAATAAATATTTGAATAATATAAGAGACTGTACTTCCCTTGAGTTCTTTAAAATAGATGGATTGGAGAAAAGCAAATATTATAACATTGATAGAGTTTGCAACAGCTGTAACACATAATACAACTATAACATAAAATAGGGAGGGTAAAGAAACCTATAGCTTGGTAAGGGTTTTACATTTCACGTAAAGAGGCAAATCATTGAATCCAAGTAGATTTAAAAAGTTAAATATGTACGTTACAATCCCATGAGCATTCAGTTTTTTAAAAACTATATAAAGAAGTATAATAAGAAACACCACAGACAAAATAAAATTCTAAAGATGTTCAAAATAATTCAAAAGAAGAAAGAAGAGAGTTCAAAGTTTTTGAAAAATTAGTCAAATTTTCAAAACTAAAACAGAGGAAACAAACAGAAAGCAAATAAAATATTAGGTCTAAATCCAAACATATCAATAATATTATAGATAAATTGTCTAATATAACCAATTAAGAAAGAGAGATTCATAGAATAGGTTTTCTTAAATCGCCCAACTATAAACTGTATACAAGAAGAGTTTTAAAGATATGGTTTGGTTCAAACAAAAAAGAGTAAGAAAAGATATACTTTTTTCCACCACAATACCAATCAAAAAGAAAGCTCGAGTGGCTATATTAATATCAGATAAAGTAGACTTTAGAACAAAGAAAATTACAAGAACGTAGAGATAATATATATAATGATAAAAAGGTCAATTCACCAAGAAAACATAACAATCCAAAGTATATGCACTTAACAGACTTTAAAAACATAAAAAGCAAAACCTGATGGAACTAAAATAGACAAATACACAGCCATAACTGTAGACTTCAGCATCCTTCTTGTAGTAAGATGCAGAACTAATAGACAGGAAATCAGCAAGGGTATAGAAGAAATGAACAACACCATTAGCTGACTAGTGCTAATTGACATTTATAGAAGACGCTGCCCAACAAGAGCAGAATATACATTCTCTTTAAGCTCACCTGGAACATTCACCAAGACAGATTACATTCTGGGCCATAAAATGCACCTTAACAAATTTAAACGAATTGAAATCATGCCAAGTAGGTTCTTAACCATAATGGAATCAGACCACAAATCAATAATCGAAAGATAAGAGGAATATCTCCAAATACTTGGAAATTAGGCAATATATTTCTAAATGATTCATGGATCAAAGAAGTTTCACATGAAATTAGAAAATATTGTTAACTGAACAAAAGTGAAAATATAACATATCAAAATTTGTGAAATGCAGCTAAAGCAAGGCCCAGAAAGAAATATATAGCATGAAATGCTCACACTAAAAAAGAAGAGTCTCAAATCCAAAATATAAGCTTCATTTTAAGAAGAAACTAGAGAAGAGGGGCAAAGTTAACCTAAAATAAGCAGATAGGAAACAAACAACACAAAAAAATATAGGAACTAATCAAACCAAAGCCAATGCTTTAACAAAGATCAGCAAACTTTGTATCTGGTAAGAGTGACAAATAAGAGAAAAGACTCAAATTACAAAATCAAGAATGAAAGAATGGTTATCACTACCAACACTGCTCACATTAAAAGAACAATAATGGGATACTGTGAATAACTCTACATACATAAATCGAAAAGCTCAGATAAATTAGACTAATTTTTCAAAAACTTTGAACTGTCACAACTCACCCAGGATTAACTATGTAACCTGAATAGTCCTGTAACCATTAAAGACACTGAATTTGTATTTTAAAACTTTCAGATAAAAAAAAAAATCTAGGCCCAAAATCTCACTCCTAACTGATTAGACAATAACATTAGGACTCATGAGTTGATGATCTTCAGCTCTGATTTTGGACTTGAATTATTTTGCAGGGTTGAGACTTCTAGGGATGGAGGGGGTAAGGTGAACATATATTACATGTGGGATAAATGTAGATTTTTGCAGAAGTTATTAATGATCTTGCGATAGGAAGGTTATCTGAGTGGACTCTAAATGTAATCTCTAGTGTCTTTATAAAGGAGGTTTGACTAAAGAAGAAGAAATAAGAGATGTGACAATGAAAGCACAATGTTGGGGTGATGCGATGACAGGGTCATAAGCCAAGGAATGTGGGCAGCCTCTGGAAGCGAGAAAATGCAAGGAAACGGATTCTCCTCAAGAGCCCCAGAAGGAACCAGCCCTGCCACCATGTTGACTCTAAATCCACTGAAACTCAATTTCCAAATTTTGGCCTCCAGAAAAAAAAGAAAAAAAAATTGTGATATTTACAGCAACTAAGTTTGTAGTAATTTATTACAGTAACCACAGGGAACTAATATATAGAGTTTCATTTATCTTGGGTAGATATCTAGGAGTGGTATTTCTGAGTCATATGGTAACTCAATCTTTAATGTTTTAAGAAAAATTGCAAATATTTCTAGTTAAAAACTTCTTTCCAGGAAAGAAAGTTTAAGTTAAGAAAATGAAAACACGAGCTACAGATTAGGGGCAAATATTTATAAATTGTATATCCAACCAGATATCCAAAATATATAAGGAATTCTTAAACAGTAAAAAACAATAAGGAATTCTTAAACAGTAAAAAACAAAAACAAACAAAAAAAAAACTGAATTAAAATGGGCCAAGCACTTCCCCAAAAAGCATATACAGATGACAAACAAGCACTGGGAAGATGTTCAACATTGTTAGGGAAATACATATGAAAACCACAATGAGATACCACTGCCCACCTACTAGACTGGCTAAAATAAAGCCTATTGACAATACCAAGTGGTGGTAAGGTTGGAGAACTACAGAAACTCCTGCATTGCTTGCTGAAGGGAATGATAAATGGTACAGCTCTTCTGGAAAACACTTTGGCAGTTTCTGTTAAAGTTAAATATAAACGTACCCTATAATCCAGCAATCCTAATTCAAGATACTTACCCTAAGGAAATTAAAACTTATATCCACACAAACTTCCATGCAAATGGTTATATCAACTGTATTCATGATCACCCCAAACTGGAAGCAACCTTAATGCTGTTCGATGGATGAATGGATAAACAAACTGGTCCTCCGTATCAGATGCCATACTATTCAGCAACAGAAAGGAAGGAATATTGATACATATGACAACCTGGATGGATGTCAAGGGAACTATGCTAAATGAAAAAAGCCAATCTCAAAAGATTCCATGATGCCTTTACATGACAGACTTGAAAAGATAAAACTGTAATGACAGAGAATAGAGAATAGATCAGCGGTGGCCAGGGCCTAGGAGTGATGGGAGGGTGTGACTCTGCAACATGACAGCATGAGGGAAACCAGGGGTATGGAAACTATCCTGTAGCCTGATTGTGGTAGTGGCTGCATGACTACACATACACAAAATCAATTTTACTCTATGTTAATTTAAAAAATAAAATGAAAGAGACATCTGGAAAATCATTTCTGAATCTTATTGGGACAACGTACCTTTAGCATTTTCCTATAATGTAAATGGATTATTCTGCTAATAACCTTGAGGACTTAGCAATACAAAGCCCCAACACCTCCACTCAAATTGCTTGAGTTACTTGAATATTTTTGTTATGATCAGAAGGAATCTGCAAACATTAGGGTTAGCTATATTTTTTTCTCCAAGATATTTTTCTTTCTTCCTTTTCTTAGCCCTACCTAACCCGTCCAGATCTCACTCCCTCTTTACAGACACATTTCACACATGTGAAGTCTATCATACTGCACTCTGATCTACTGATTCTTCTTTCGAATGGTTGAGACTAAACTTTATAGCTTTCTTACATCTCCCTCAACAAATCAGTCATCATTTCCCTTCCGTACTCAGTTGCAACCCTTGACTTGAGCAATATATCCTCCTACTACAAGGCATTATGGTTTAGCCAAGACAGCACTTGCCTGGGTCTTTTTCAGACTAAGCTAGCACAAGGGAATGGGGCAAACATATACATCGCCTACCTTGGAAAATAGCTTACTTTTTATATCACATAGTTTTGCATGGTTGAGGGGAAACCTAAGATACTCCTTTTACAAATGTTACAAAGTGGTTTCTATTCTTAGAAGCTATTGATTTGAATATAAAATAAAGCAGTGTTTACATTCAAGACATTTCTCTTGGAGAAGCAATGTAGAACAGTGGGGAAAGCAATAATGTTGTCGCATTCTGGCTGAAGCTCTACTATTCCTCAAGCAGCCTTGCAACCAAAGTCATCTTCTGATCTCCTCCTAAAGAGCTATGGTAATAGCTTACTATTCTACAGTTGAAGAAGGGTCAAAGACATCAGGTTCTTGGCATTTGGCATGTTTTCCATATGATCTTCAACAAAATCCTTGTATATCTGGTCAAATAACAAGGAATTTAAGTAAAAATGTATATCTCAGCCAGGCACAGTGGCTCATGGCTATAATCCCACCACTTTGGGAGGCTGAGGTGGACAGATCACTTGAGGTCAGGAATTTGAGACCAGCCTGGCCAACATGGTGAAATCTCATCTGTACTAAAAGAAAAATCAGCCGGGTATGGTGGCTCATGCCTGTAATCCCAGCTACTTGGGATGCTGAGGCAGGAGAATCACTTGAACCTGGGGACTGCAGGGGCAGGGGAAGGTGGGCTGAGGTTACAGTGGGCTGAGATTGTACCACCACACTCCAGACTGGGTGACAGAGAGAGATCTTCAACTCAAAAAAAAAAAAAAAAAAAAATATATATATATATATATATATATATATATATGTGTGTGTGTGTGTGTGTGTGTGTGTGTGTGTGTATATATTATATATACATATATATATATCTCATGTAAACTGAAAAGTGCTGTGCAATATAAAATACTACTATAATTCCAAAGTTCTTAACACTCACAGCATTAAATCAATGGTGGTTCCTTGTTTTGGACCCCCTAGACATATAAAATAGTTGCCTCAGAGTTCCAAATTCCTCATCATTGTTCTGGACATAGATTCGCCCTTAGTATCACTTTAGGGCAGTAATAACCAATAGTCTTAATAAGGAAATCTGAGATTTTATTCCTTATGGCTTACATAGGATTTTGCGATTTTCACTTAACAATCACTAACAGTGGATGGCACTCAAAAAACCAAAGTTAAAAAGTTGGAAGAGCACGGAGGCAGAGTGGACCCAGCCTGTGGATGCCCAGGTGGACTAAGGAATACACACAATTAATTAAAGGCCAATTATCTCTGAAAGAGCTCAGACGGATACTTGGCCAGAGGCTCGTTCAAGAAGATGGCCCATATTTCACATCAGTGACAATACCCTGCCAGCCAAGAAGGGCCAGGGTTAGTGTCAGCTTCTCCTGGATTTTTGCATGAAGTCCTGACCATTGCCGCTTCTCAGGCTCCATCCTAGCTGAGCACCGGGCTTTGTGTGTATGTTATGTAATCTTTCTGTGCTGCCTTTCCCTTTGTTCAGTCCATGCCAAGAGCCAAATAAAAGAATCCATATGTGATTACAGCTATAAAACCAAAAGGAAAATATTAGATGAAAATATAACATTTTGGGGTTTCTAAGTTTGCTTTACCTTTAATGCTAGGCAGACAGTTTACACAAATCATTTTGCTGCAAAGTAAAGAATAATGAGTTAAATGTGTTCCCTGTCACCATCAATCATGTACGTTTGCCTTTGATTCAGCAAACATATAAGACACATGAAATGACTTTCTAATCATGTTAGGGGGAAGGAGGGAGAAGGGGAGAAGATGCGGAAAGGAGTTTCGACTTCTTTTATTTTATTCAGAAGTTCCATTGACATTTTCTGGCAATCTTCTAACATGCTGTAAGGGCTTCTTTTGCTAATAATGTTTGCCTTGAGAATTTGTAAAGGTCTGAGAACTCTTTAATTCAATGTTCTAGAAATTACCAGGGCCATAGGGGAACCGAATCCCTGTTAATAGCTCATGGATTACTCCACTCTTTATTGGAAATAGTTTTCACAGAAGTTATTCTACTTTCAGGTGGGCATTAGTGGTCTTGTCAGACTGAGTGGCATTCGGGGAGGCAGCATCTTGCATGGAAGCCTCTGATCTAATGGGGTCTAAGTAGGGTGAAAAGCGGGTACACAATGATGCTGACCAAAATGGGATACTGAGGTTTAGCAAATTCAATTCATGGGTGTTTATTTTTGATTTGTGAAATTAAACAACACACTGACTGGATTTTCTGGCAGTCAAAGTGGTTTATAACCAAATCTAACCAGCCTCCATGCAATCCTCACCAAGGATTATGGAGCTTTGCATTTCACATTTCTACACTGAATCAAAGCTCTATAATTTGGCAAGGGAATCATGTACAGTAGCAAAGGAAGAAGTTTTCCACACCAAAATCACATGAAATTACAAGTCCTTGCTGGTCCTGGTCCCACCCAGCTATCTGTAATACAGGCTGGCCAGGCTAGGTTGAAGCCAATTGATGCATTCATTTACTCACCAAACATGTATTGAGTACCTATGATGAGTCAGGCGCTGTCCTAGGCACTGCAGATTTAGCAAGTAGCCCCAGCTTCAAAGTGCTCACATTGTCCCAGAGAAAAGAGGCAATAAACACCAAACAGTGCCATGGGAAAAAACAAAGCCAAGAGAGTAAATAAGGATGTGGATGCATGGTGTGTGGAGGGGGAGGGGGATGCAAATTTCTAAAATGCAATTCTGATGTTTTTTCCACATGGAAAATTTATCCTGTCATGAAGCTAAAAGAACAGCTATATACTTCCTAGAGAATATGAAGTGGGACATCTACTCTCTCTAGAGACCCTCAGCAGCCCCAGAGAACTTGCATGAGTTTACTTTCTTCTTGATTTTCTTGTATTTTCCAGGGAAATTGTTGAATCATAAAGTATCCCTTTATAAAAGATACACCATATTCATAGATTAGAGAACTCGGAATTGTGGAGATGTCAATTCTCCCAAGAGAATCCAGAAACAGACCCAATCATGTACTATCATCTGACTTATTTAAAAACAACAAGGGGTTATGGGATATTTATAATGTACTGTTTCTTAATCTAGGTCCAGGTTACATGACAGTACTGAGAGTGTAAGTATTTAACAGGTTGTGCATTTATTATATGCACACTTTTATTATACTTCAATTAAAAGTTCGCTTTTAATAATGTAGTTCTAATGTCTCAGAGGACAGACTCAACTGAGAAATAAGTATTCAGCAAAGACAAGAAGAGTTGGACAGAGGGAAGCCAAGCAGCTACTCAGTGGAGGAATATCCAACCATAGGGAACAACAAGTAAAAATCCCTAGACCAGCCCAAGAGAGTGTGGCTAACATCAGAACACTTGGGACTTAGGCCAATGACGTCCCAGAAACTTGACTGCTTAGGACCTGCAGGCCATTGTAAAGACTATTCAGATGAGATGGGACACCATGGAGAGACTTATGCAGAGGAGTGACGGGATCTGACTCATGTTTGAGAAGCTTGTTCTGGATGCTTTATTGAAAATAGATTAGAGCAGAGGGTGGTAAGGGCAGAGCAGACAGACCAGTTAGGAGGCTGGTATAATACTCTAGGAGAGGCATGTTTGTGGTTTGGAGTTAGTAGTAAGAGTGCAGGTGGTGAGAAATGCTCCGATTCTGGGAATATTTTGAAACTTGAACCAACAGGATGTCCTGCTGTATGGAATCTGGTGTTTGAGGGCAAATCAATAAATTTTTAAAAATGAATCAAGGGTGACTCCAGAATGTTTAGTTTCAGCCATGGGAAGGATGGCATTGCCAATAGTGAAATGAGAGAAGAACAGGTTTGTGGACAAAGAAAGGAATGTTTATTTGTGGATGTTAAGTCTGAGAGGAGATGGGATATTCAAATGTAGATACTGATCAGCAGTTGAATAGATGATACTGGGTTCGGGGGAGAGGTTCGTTATGGAAATATAAATGTGGAAGTCATCTACGTATCTAAAAGCAATGAGAAGAATTGAGATTACCAAGGAAGTGAGTATAATTATATTGGGAGCTGCTCTCCACTGGTGAGAAATATGTGTGGAAGTCTGCTGTCATAATGCCATCTGTGGTTAGGGTGATGTTGTCCACTGGGAATGCAGTAAGCAACATCTCGCATCTCCCTATCTAATTTCCACCATGTGGGTTTACTTTGCCAGACAAACCCTCTACTCTGGTGCCACTAGTCGTTCTTTCCTCTGTAGATAGCCAGCTCAATCCCAGCCTCATCGGTTGCAGCCCTGGCCCCATTTCAGAGATCTCGTCAACCCCAACCCTGCCATGCAAGGTTGACTTCTGCTTCTGGTGTGCCTCCTTCAACCCGGTTAGCAGAGCTTACACCCACCAGATAATAAGAATTGCTTGCTGTGATGATTAATGTTAACTTGACTCGGTCATGATGTACCCAGATATTTGGTTAAACATTATTCTAGGTGTGTCTGTGAGGGTGGAGGGTGTTTCTGCATGAGATTAACATTTGAATTGGTGGACTGAGTAAAGCAGATTGCCCCCTACATCCTCAATCCACCCCATGTGGGTGGGCTTGATCTAAACCACTGAAGGTCTGCCTGAATAGAATAAAAAGGAGAAAGGGAGAATTTGCTCCCTCTGCCTGATGGTCAGTCTTAAGCTGGGCCATCAGTCTCCTCCTGCCTTCAGATCTAGACTGAAACTTATACCATTGACTTTCCTGGTTCTCAGGTGCTCAGACTCAGACAGAGACTATACCATCTTCTTTCCTGGGCCCCCAGTTTATAGAGCTTGGGGTTTTCCAGCCACCATTACCATGTGGGCCAATTCCTTATAATCAGCATCTCTTTCTCTCTCTCTCTCTCTCTCTCTCTCTCTCTCTCTCTCTCTCTCTCTCTCACACACACACACACACACACACACACACACACACACATTATTGCTCTTTTTCTGTGCAGAACCCTAATATACTTACTTTCTCCCAGATCTAATTATCCCCAGCCCTTCAGACCCACTTGGTTTAGACTCTAATTAGTTTCATCTCCTCAACACAGCAGTGTGTAATGTCAGTCCCTTCTTTGGAACCTAGTTTATTCCTTACCCTGATTCAGCCCAGCCTAGGCTACCTGTTATGATTCAGCGACCTCTGCTTTTGCAGAGCTGGCCAGAGAGAAAGGTAAAGAAGTTGCACAGAATGGAGCTATGCAAATATGTACCCACACATCTAAGTCAGAACAGAAATGTTCTGAAGCTTACCAGAGCCTCCTAGCCATAAGGGTGCTGATGGGATTAGCACACTGTCTGGAATACGGTAGGTGCCCGGGGCATTTCTATTGCATCAATAGTTTATATAGAATGAACTAAAGAAAGCTAAGATTTGTGCTGAGATGATGGCACTAGCTAAAGTTTTCTCTTCTCGTTTCTCACATTTCCTTTCAGCATACTAAAGGGCAAACCTGGAACCAGTTTGCTTGGGTTTGAACCCCTGAGTTTGTCAATTCCAAACTATATGTCCTCAGGCAGGTTATTGAACTTCTCTTAACCCACAGTGTCGGCTATGGTAAAATTAGGATAATAATAGTGACAAGCTTGGGTAGGGTCATTGTGAGAATTAAATGTGATATTGCAGCTAACGCACTTAATACAGGAGTTAGCACATAGGAATCAGTATTTTTTAGCTATTATTAAAAGTTCTTGATTTACATTTTTAGCTCCTAAACCAGACTAATTCTATACATACATGTGTACAAGCACACATATACACATAAATATAACCCAGACTAAAAATATTTAAATGTTTCCCTTGGCTATGGTTAGCGCTAGGACTATGGGACTATGTTTGCTGAAAGTTTATCTCAATACAGTCGCAGGGACAGTGAACAAAAACTTGCGTGTCCAGCCATATCCACTTCAGCCAAGATACAATCTGAATAGCATGCTTCTGATTTCTCCAGTGCTTTCTCATTCAGAAACTGACAACGTGACAGAGGAGGGTGTGTTGTTATCGATATTAACATTTCACCCACAAATTCCAAGTCTTGTGGCATAGGGAAAAAAACACAAGAAATGTATAACATATTTTCTTCATTCTCAAAACTGATTTATTCAACAAAGAAATAATCATGGAGAGCATACCATGTTCCAGGGTGTGTGTGTGTGTGTGTGTGTGTGTGTGTATGTGTGTGTATAAAATGATAGATTAACAGAGTTAAAAGAGTTGGCAATTCTGAGAACTATTTAAATGTGCTAAATTGGAAGTCTCGATGTAGATTGAAAAACAATTTTAAGAGTTAATCACCCTCTAAACACACACACACACACACACACACATACAATTTGTCATGTGCAAAGACAGCTAATCCTAGTAAGAATAATAGCACAATTCATAAAGATGGCAAGCCAAGCCCCAGCTTGAAACCTCATATGCTGAAGAGAAAGCTAAGTATGCATAGTGAGACTCAAAAACGAAAACAAACAAAAAAATCAATGGAGATCTTAAATTACATCCAAGTGAGGAAGCCAAGTAAAGAGTAAGTGTGGCCACTTATTCAGGGCTGAGGCAATGGCAGATAGGCTAAGTAAGTTCATTGCCTGGGTCTTTATAGAAGACACCTGGGAGATTCTCCCTGGAACCTGACAGGCAAGGGTAGGAGACTAGACAGTGGCAAATGAACAGGACGTTCCAGGGCTGGCTAATAATGTTGATACAGATAAGTCACAGGCACCAGGACATTCATGTGAACTCCTT
Organism: Cacajao melanocephalus; assembly: GCA_963573385.1. Taxonomy (NCBI): domain Eukaryota; kingdom Metazoa; phylum Chordata; class Mammalia; order Primates; family Pitheciidae; genus Cacajao; species Cacajao melanocephalus. Next base: position 87,464 of record CAUYLG010060859.1, on the reverse strand, counting down.
AAAGGAACTCAAGGGTTCAAACAAGACCCCATTGCACAAAATGCTTAACCTGTCCCTAACAACGCCGCTGAGCTGGAGGACCCCTGGATTCCCAACTTGAGTCTCTTTCCTAAAAATATTAGATGTAAAATTAACATAGATTTGTTAAATCCTAGCAAACTAAAAGCTGCAGAGGGCCTGCCTTGAAGTTTAAGTGGAGTAAATGAAGGACAAATAGCCAGAAAAAAAAAATCTTTAACAGTAGTTAGCAAACTTAAGAAATTCATTACTCCCAAAGATATGGGCTAAAAATATAAACAGATTCCTAAAAAGTTTAGATCAATTCAGAGATATATCCACATAGAAGCAAAGGTTTTCAGGGGCAATGACTTGGAGTCCTAGGGTTGGTATCTTTGACAGTGGCATTGGTGGGGAGATAAAGAAGCACTGCCCCATATTTCTTGTTACTTCCAGGCTGCGCCTCTTTTGTAATTCCTGTATACCAGTATCCCTCTTTCTCTCTTTTTTTTTTTTTTTTTTTTGAGACAAAGTCTTGCTCTGTTGCCCAGGCTGGAGTGCAGTGGCACAATCTTGGTTCACTGCAACCTCTGCCTCCTGGATTCAAACGATTCCCCTGCTTCAGCCTCCTGAGTAGCTGGGACTATATGCATGCACCACCATGCCCAGCTAATTTTTGTGTTTTTAGTAGAGAAGGAGTTTCACCATATTGGCCAGGCTGATCTCGAACTCCTGACCTCAGGTGATTTTCCTGCGTTGGCCTCCCAAAGTGCTGGTATTACAGGTGTGAGCCACCACGCCTGGCCAGTAGTCCCTCTTTCTTTGATTAAACATATCACCCTCACTTTCAGTCTTGGCATTTGGTCTCATGCATGATAAAAAGCCCAGCGTAAGTGGCTCACATCTATATAATCCCAGCAATTTGGGAGGCTGAGGCAGGAGGATCACTTGAATCCAGGAGTTTGAGACAAACCTGGGCAACATAGGGAGACTGTTCTCTATAAAAATTAAAATAAAATTAAAAAGCCCAGTGGATCCCAGCACTTTGGGAGGCCAAAGCGGGCAGATCACTAGGTCAAGAGTTCAAGACCATCCTGGCCAACATGGTGAAACCCCATCTCTACTAAAAATACAAAGAAAAATTAGCCAGGCGTGGTGGCATGCACCTGTAGTCCCAACTACTCAGGAGGCTGAGGCAGGAGAATTGCTTGAACCTGGGAGGTGGAGGTTGCAGTGAGCCGAGGTCGCGCCACTGCACTCCGGACTGGTGCCTGGTGGCGGAGTGAGACTCCGTCTCAAAAAAAAAAAAAAAAACCCCAGTGGATAGTCACTGTGATTCTGCCTGTGCTACAGTCTTGTAGAAACAAGATTCGCTGTTACAGACTTGTTTCTCTTATTTTAGCAGGGGTTCTGCAGCACCAAGAGACAGACATGACTGGCCCAGGGCAAGGGAGAGGTTGAGACACTTTACCTTTGGCTTCCAGAAATGCTAAAGGTTCCCAAAGGATCAAGTGCTGCCAAAGCCTCGTCCCTTCTCCATCCATCCTAATAGGCCTGCTTATCCCCATGGAAATATTAATGAATTCTCTGTCATAGGATACAGAGGTCACTGGAGAAGGAAGCAATTTCTATAAATGATAATCTATCTGTAGATTTACTTTTCCACCTGCCCCATGCCCAGCAAGAATATGTGAGAGCTTTGTGATCCCTGGAATGGGAGATAACACATAAAACATGCCAAGGAGAGCACCATGACCTAAAAGAGACAAAGATCTGGGATTTGGAGGTAGGTACACAAAGATAGCAATATAGTGTGGGGAGCACATGAATAAGGCATCTCTATTTTCAGTGAGAAAAATATACAAAGGGAAGCCTTGTGATTTCCAGGTCACGTACCTCAGCGAATTCCAACACAAAGACCATCTCAGTGTCAAAAGGCCATATTCAGAGAGCTACTTCCAAACAGGCGGGAGTTGGCCCTATATAGAAATAATGTGGTAACATAACCCCTGGAGGAAAATGTGTTTTTAGTTACACCAGGGCCAGGCCCAGCCTTTCCCACAGGCTCTTCCTACATAGGAACTTGGCAATGGGATTAGCTGAGCTGGAGGGGACATCCTTGGCTTTAGAGGTGAGGCCCATTAGGGTCCCGAGGAAAGTTGGGCAGAGGTTTTTCCTGCTGCTAATAGCACTGAAGAATCAGCATCACATCCATTTTATTAATTTCCTTGACAGACAGCTCTAGTTACCATGCAGGCACCACAAAATCAAAACATACGCATGTCAGGGGGCCCCATCTGTGATGGGGCCCTGCCAAGGCCTATGTTACATTAACACAAGGAAGCAGAGCACAGCTCCACACACCATGTGCTTGGTCCCATGGGCCATTCCCTGGAAGAAAACCACCAGAGCTTGACTGAAAGAGCCAGAGAAGTTCTCTTGGTGGCAGTCCTTTATCCTGAGTCTGGGCTTCTCATGTTGAACATAAGAGCCCTGGGAGACACGTGGCTACATCTGGCTTCAGGGTCTTGTCTCTAAACACAGCTACATAGACCTCCCTGCCACCTCCATTCAGTTCTGCCTATACACAACAAGGGCAGCCTGGATTAAAGAAGACACTTAAAGGAATGCAACATCTTTATCTGTAAGCTAGATCTGAGCTTGGAGTTCTGTTGAGCTGAGACCTTTGGCTGCGTAATGAGCACAGGAGGATTTTTTAAATCAAGGTATCCCTTGCTATGAGAGTTGCTAAAGTGACTGAAGGAGCTCCAAAGCAATTTGTTCTTTGGTGTAGAGCAATGTTAACTATCAGTAGGCTACATAATGTCAATTTGGCAGGTACAGTGGGTAAGGACCTAAAAAATACTCTTGCTCTAAATAATATCACTCATAGGTACCGGTGGTGAGCACTAACACATCTATATCCTCATGCTTCCCATCCACCCCTCTTAATGCAACCGAGGCCATTTCCTCAACACCATCAAGAAACTTGGCAGTGGATTAGGCAGCCATGCAGCAAAAGGCAGGAGGTCTCACACCTTTGATTGCAGAGCTTCTGGCCTCCTTTATGGACCTCGTGCTGACTCATGAACTTTCTAAGGATGTAATTTCCCACCTTGCCTGCTGCTAATTCTGCTCCCTCCATAACAAGAGGAAGGATGTAAGCCCAGATCCAGAGCTAACTGCCTCCCATGCCATATCAGAAAGGCCCAGGCTAAACCTGTTTCAACACTGGTTTGTCATCTTGACTGCCTAATCTAAGAACAGTCTAAGGATGAGGACTGAAATGACTGTTATCCCAGGATCCAGAGGCCTCCTTGGTAGGAGCTGGATGCTCAATGCAAGGCCCAAGAAACACACTCCTAACCTGGCCCACCCTGTGAGGACAGAGTTGGTTTTTTTCTCTCCTTGCCTGTACTGGTGCAACAGGTATGGCCACCCTGGGGATTTTGGAGTGGCTGCCCAGCCAGCTCTGACAAGGACATGAACACATCCAGACTGCCTGTCTCTCGGTGCAAAGGGCGCTGCTGCCGAGGACTCGGTACATTGTTTCGCTCTCCATTCAAACGACCGCGGCATGTCAGTCCTGCTGGCCTCCTTGATTGTGCAGAAATAAATAAATGAATTATGTTGTTGGGGTTTGGGCTTCAGCACAAACACATGGTCTGCATTTATCCACACAGTGAGAGGTCCACCAGCCACTTGATATAAAAGAGCAAAATGATAATTCTTTTCTTTGGGCGCTCTGTTGCCATATGGAATGTATATAAATCATATTTTTGTTTTAACAGCAGAGGCTTTGTTGATAGATAAACATGTGGTTTATCTAAAAAAAAGAGGGGATTGTGCTTTGAACAATCATTTAATGGCCATGGATGTGCCATATAAAAATAAAAACATAATTTTGAAAGAAGCTGGCTTCATGCCCAAATCCGTAACAAGGAATTTCTCCTCAACCCAAGTGGTTAGAGTCCGTCGATCTGTTTTGAGTTTAAACTGTGCTCTCTACTCAACCCCATGACAAATGGAATCCTGAGCTAATGTGTTCTAATAAGACGAGACGTTACCTTTATGAATGACCTCATGGAGAAGAGGTTGGCAAGCATGGTGGAGAGGCCTTGAGCCAGGCAGCTCTGGGCTATGAAGCCCAACTTCAGCTCTGCAAGGCAGATTGCATCATCACCCTCCTTCCAATTCCAGCTCGGGATGTTTAGCAGATGGGCCTGGGGAAACAAAAGCAGGTATGAGACCTTGCTCTGTTAAATGTTCAACTGTTTAAAATTTCTTTTGGGAAATGCAGCATTGCCCAACCATGCAGGGCCACTCAGACTCGCCCTTCTTTTCCCTTGCTGGGGTCTGATGTTTGCTGTTTTATGCAACTCTTCTGCTCATCACATTTTAGTCTCTCTGGATTGTTGTTTCTGTACCTACTCAGCTCAAGTCTTCCCCTGGATTTGTCATTTGGCCAAAGAGAGCCCAGAGGGAATTTCCCTTTGTGACAGACACATCAGCCCAGGTTACTAGGATGTCTAGCTAAATTGTTAGGTTGAGTCCTCAAATGGACCATAAGATTGCCAAACGCCTGTATATTTTCCGTTTCTTTTTTACCTGCCTTTCTAATACTCCAGATCAGTGACTCCCAGGCATCAGGAGCAGGCATCAGAATCACCTGTACAGTGTGTGAAAACACAGATTGCCGACCACCCAACCCCTACTGCCAGCATTTCTGATCCAGTAGTCTGGGGTAAGGCTGGAGAATTTGGCATTTCTAACATGTTGGAGGTGATGCTAATGCTGCTGATCTAGGGGCCACACTTTGAGAACCACTGCCCTAAATCAGATAAATCACAATGTTGATGTTTCCAATCTCTTGCAAATGGACTGGTCCTATTCAACCCTTGTCAGGCCCAGAGGCATGCTCATCCAATTATTTTTAAGTGGCATGAAGCAGAGAGTCATAGAAAATACATTGGATGAAAGAATCAAAGTTCAAAAGGTTCTCCAGAGTTGGAAAAATCGGCAAAAGACCAAAGTAAAAAGATTTACAAGGCTTTCATGTCAAGTACAGCATTTAGGTTAAAACAAATCAACTATATAAATTCAAAATGAGAAGACCTAGCTTGGCAGCAGGCAGGAGAGAAATAAAACAAAATGCACAAAGCTAAATTTAAGTGTGTGGGTAACTAAAACCTCAAATTTTAGGCCAGCCATGTGACATTACAGAGAAAGCCAGTGTTTACTTGTTAGAAATGCTCTCCAGATCAAGGGAAATGAACATTTCATTCTGTTGTAAACCGGTCAGACTAGTTCCAGAGTATTTGATCCAGTTTTCAGTCAGATTTAGAGAGGGAAAATGATCAATTGAATAACTTCCAGAGAAAAGTGACAAAGACAAGAAGAGGTAGCATCTGGAAAAGATCTTTTGAGGAACAGTTAAGAGAGCCAATAATATTTGGCCTGAAGAAGGCTCTCATCCTCACAGAGACAGGATGGTTACATCTGAATACTTCAGGTACTGCTGTGTCCAAGATTAGGTTTGTCCTGCTTTGTTCTAGAAGCCAGAATTAAGACTGGTATATATTCCAAAAAAGCAGATTTTTGTCTTGTTTTATAAATGAACTTAAGGATGTAATTTGTCTACCAAATGGATAGGGTTACCTTAACAATTGCAAGGTCTTTGTCCCTAAGACCCAATAAGTATTTCTCCAAGTTACTATGGAAAGAACATTTGCTCTGTACTAGGAGGCGGAATCAGAGAGCTCATCTAAGTCTCTGCTAATCTCAAGGTTCTATGGCTTTGAAATTATTACTTCTCTGCACATCTCAGCAAACACAAGGAACACCAAGGGAGCCTTCCCTTCACTTTCAGAACAACATACAATAGTTGAACTAGAAGGATGGAAGACTCCACTGCGAAAACAAAGAGCAAATCCAAGGGCTCCATGTTCTGCTTTCAAAAATACCACTTTTGTGAAATTCCTTCTTGCAAAATCCACTTCTATGTCAATCTTGTGCATCCTAAGCCAAAAGTGGTTACCCCAGGGAGAGATGACTGTGCCCTCTCTGATGAGAGCGTGGTTAAAATAGTCTCATGGAGAAGCCACAGTGAGTAGCAATTGCTGTCAAGCTATCAAAGGACCTTCCCCACACTGCAGACTCAGTTCCAACAACTAGCCCTTCCTTCTATCCCTTCCTCTCCCTACTCTCCACTGGCTTCAGATGGCCACTTTCCCTTTTATTTCCCAGGCACTATAGAGAGCACATCGGTTTAACTGGAGAAATACTCATTTGCAGTAATATCATCTGAGAATCTGGGAATAATGAGGAGAAATTAAAGTTTAAGTAATGAACAAGTCGAGCATTGTGTGAAAGGAGACTTTTTTTGGTCCAAGCCCTAAAGAGATACCTCTGAACCTTCATGGTACCTTCAAACAAACAAGCAAAATCTTTCAAAGAAAGTCTCTCCTATCCCCATGTGCTATCTAGGATATGAGGCCCGGGCATTACATCCTTGGTTCCCATGTGGCCCTGTCTGGCTTAAGTTCTGTAGGTACACTTTGAGCTTTCTTTCTCACTGTCCACCTTGACACTTGGGCATGTGATTACAAAGAAAAGTTGAGTTTAGGGCCAGGTGTGGTGGCTCATGCCTGTAATCTCAACACTTTGGGAGGCTGAGGCGGGCAGATCACAAGGTCAAAAGATCGAGACCATCCTGGCCAACACGGTGAAACTCCGTCTCTACTAAAAATACAAAAATTAGCTGGGCGTGGTGATGCACGCCTGTAGTCCCAGCTACTTGGGAGGCTGAAGCAGGAGAATCACTTGAACCTGGGAGGTGGAGGTTGTAGTGAGCCACAAGATCACAGCACTGCACTTCAGCCTGGGGATAGAGCAAGACTCCATCTCAAAACAGAAAAGAAAGAAAAGAAAAGGAAAGTTGAGTTTGTTCCATATCATCTCAGGCTTCTGGCTTCTTGCCCTCCTTTTTTGGACATTATATCTTCTCCAACACAGGGAAGGAGGGTGACTTGCTGAATGCTGGGAAGGAAATCTCTGTGCATGCAACAAAGAGACCGACCCAGGAACGCAAGTCCTTTGTTTCTGGCAACTTCCTCGTTTTCCATTTGAAGTAATCTGAGTCTGATGAAAAATGCCAGTGTAAGTGCCCAGAAGTCTGGAGGCAAATCCTCTCTCCCTAACATGGGGACTATAAAGAGCAGATCTGGCAGATCTGGCTGCCCTTCATTTCTGCTACTTCACCACCCCTTCCTCATCTCACGGAGAAGCAACGTGGAAACTGGCTGTCCTGAGAAGCCAGGAGAGATGAATTCCAGTCCCAGTTCCATCTCTCACTACATACAATTTGCAGAAGCCACCATGAGGAACAAAGAAGGCCATGAAAGAGGAAAAGCGTTAATATGACTGCCCACGTGTCAGGGTGGACAGGGAAAAAGCAAGTTCAAAGAACTTGCCTCTGTCTGCACTGGGCTCATGTACTTGGCTTCCAGAGATAAAGGCCTCTTTCACTAGAGTCTTCTGGAAAAATGAAAAATCTACTGATAGGTAAATCATCAGGAGTGACTTTTATAAGAAGTTATAAACCAATCTTTCCTTGAAGAGCTTCAAGGCATTTACACTCAAATCAGAAGACAACCTGTGCTCTCTTTCTTCTGTATTCAAAGACGGTCAACATGAAAGTGTTTCTCTCCAAGGAGTCTAGTGATATTAAAAGATACACTTTGGAGAGCATCAACCCTTCTATAAGGCCTACTCTAGGGAACCACTGTTTGGTTCAATGGGCTGTGGCTCCATTTAAAGAGTCGGTGGCAGTCAGCTATTCCATCTCCCCACTCGCTGGCTGCAGAGTGGTGGCCGTGATTTGTGCCCAGCAGAGTTGCACTGTCTGTCAGAGCTTAGACGCCCTGCTCTGAAGTTACCCTGGGATGCTAAAATGCACAGATGGTCCAATGAGTACTAAAGAAGATAATGGACGTCAAAGCTCTCTTTTAAAACCGTAAAATATGACACAAATGTCTACAATTATGATGATGACAAACTCTGGGCCAGTTTTACATAGAGAGAAAGTAGGCAGCTTCCCTATATCCCTCTAGGCTCTAGAACATTCCTATTACTAAATCATTGGGGACTGAAATGCTTCATATTTCAAGCCTGTTGTCCAATTATAAAATCAACTATCTCTTGGAATATGTTCATAGTGACCTAACTTCGCAGGCACATACCAGGTCCTTTCCCGAAAGCAAGCTATAATGCATGGAGATCACTAACCATCTAGGATTCTAGGATGCGTGCAGCAAAAGGTGCCAGGAGAGAAAGAAAAAAAAATGTTGAAAGGGAAGTGGAAGAAGACATATTGAAAGAGTAGGAAGCATCTCAGGAAACAGAACAAAACTGTGAAGCAGGGTGAAGAATGTCTATTTGCAATTCTACAAGGAATGAAAGATAAAAAATGATGAGATGTTTTGTTCTTTCTCCAGAAGAGATAAATAAAAGGACAAAAAAGAAAACGTCCTGTGTCAAAGTCACTCCATTCCTTGTGTCCTTACTAATCATCTGAGGATCTATAGGTGATTCTGCCCAACCCTAAAACTCAAATAGTTTGGGATGGTTCTAAACAAAATGTGTTCTAAGCAAATAATCATGAATTGGTTGATATCTTTCTCATCGTTTCTGAATAATTACAATGCAGAGGTTTGCCAAAGACATTCAGGTTGCTATGATCATGTGATTACTGACCAGGGACGGTCTGGATCCAAGGCCAGTTGAGCTACTTTGAGTTTGACAAGAACTGCAGGACTAAAATCCTCCTTAATTTCTTGAAGATGCTGCATCAGCACTCATTGGAAAGAGAAAAAAAAGAACTGACAGCCCCTTCTAAACATACAACATTAATTTTCCTATTCAGTCTAAATTCAGCCAAAATTCTAAACAACAGCTTAAAGCACTCCCACACTAAATGAAATTTCAGATCACAAATGAAAGAAGGAGAGCTCCTTGCTACAGGAGCTGTCACCAGTCACAACCTTGCTAATAAAATTCACCTCCACCTACAAGGGCTGCCGTCAAAAACTTCTCCAACTTGACGCCTGTGCATCACTGGTATCCTCACTTTATCTCTTCAGTGTCCTTGGGTTTTCCAGAGACAAACAGGTGAACGTGACCTTGGGTACCCACCACCAAATCCTCTGGCTGGAGAATAACACATTCTGCAAGGGAGCCACCTGCCGAGGGCTGGGCAGTCGTTGGCAGCAGGCAGGCATTCCGGGTGGTGGGCCAGTCACTGACAGCAGGCTCCACTCAGTGACAGCCTCTGATGGGCCTCCACACAGCAAAATGGGCCAGCACTTGCCAGCAATTAAGAAATAACGGCATGGTGCTGGTGCATTTGGCAGAACAGGGTTTTCTCTGGGTCACCTGGCTGCCTAGTTCGTAGGGAATATGGCCCATAAGAGGGGGTACGCTGTCACTCATAACCCAGCAGGGAGTTATTCTGTGCAGACAGGACACCTGGCTCCAGGTACTGGAAAGTCTCTGGTTTCTAGGCTTCATTAAGGACATAACTGGTACCGGGTGCCACCTTCCCTCCCCTAAAGCTGTTTTCTTGGAATTTTAACTGACTGGCCGAGAGAAGGAGCATTGCCTTTGAATGAGAGACTGGACTCTGGTTTACTGAGAAGTAATCAAAGGGAAGCAGCATAGACTCTGACATTTGTCTTCTTTCCAATCAATCCCCCAATGTAAGCTATAACACAAGGAAAATTCCTTTCTGCTTAATCTCTGGATAGCTTACTAATTTCCTGATTCAACTCTGTAAATTCTCATCTTGACTCTGGGAATGTGTTCCACATTACACTCTTAAAGAGCACATTATGCATTCACCTGTTCACCTGGTCTCAAATAGAGAAATCTTATTATTGCTCACTTGCCTGGAGCATTCTACACCTTAACGGCTAAAACCCCGAGGACGCACAATAGGGTTTTTCCTTCACTGATATTCCTGCCAGTGTCAGGGAGAGTGATAATCACGCAGTAGGTATTCAATAAATATTTACCAAATAAATACATGACTACAGCACATAAAAATGAAAGTTGTTGTAATTTAAGTATGGATGGGATCTAACAGTACATCAGTAGTTCTAAACTTCAGGTTCCAATAGACACCTCCTGAATGAATCACAAGAAAGAGCATCCTTCCAGTGACCAAATGCAAACATGTTGTTTGAACTAAAAAAATGTCCCAGGAAGATTTTTAACCATCACACCTCTTTACCCAGGTCTTTGAGTTGCACACATGTGGGCACATGAGTGTGTGTTTGTGTGAGGCTGTATAATGAGAAAGAAGAGGCTGGACCTGCGGATGTGTCTTCAGACCTGGAGCGGGCTCTCACATTCCTACCTTGTTGTGATACTGCAGCATTTGAGTGATGATTCTTATCTTCGGATGGTAGTTTTTTATGGATATTACTCTGAAAAAGAAAGAACCAATGCTGAGACTGGTCTGCCTTACACATTGTGTCTGACCAAAAGATTAATTTTGTTGTCTTCAAATGGGGTACCCATGGGACTGAGGTAGGAGGCAGGACTTGATTCCAGAGGCAGGGCTCAGACACTACACACAATTGAGGACTAGCTAAAATGGGGATGGAGCAGAAGCAACCTTCCACTGGACAAGCCCAGCAGTGTGGTGTATCAGCTTCCCATTACCATGGCCATCGCTGGGAGCTTCCCTGTATCCTCTAGGCCCCAGAACATTACTATTACTAGATCTTAGGGGATTGAAATGCTTCATATTTCAAGCCTGTTGTCCAATTATGAAATCAACTATCTCTTGGAATACGTTCATAGTGACCTAACTTTACAGGCACACACTTGGTCCTTTCCTGAAAGCAAGTTATAATGCATGGATGAATTCCAGTCCCAGTTTCATCTCTCACTACATACAATTTTGGGGCACCATGAGGAAAAAAGAAGGCCATGAAAGAGGAAGCACTTTAATACAATTGCCCAGGTGTCAGTCAGGGTGGACAGTGAGAAAGAAAGCTCAAGAACTTGCCTCTATCTGTACTGGGCTCATGGGACTTGCCTTTCTATGGCAACGACCCAATGACTGAGAAGTTACTACCCCTTCCCTAGAAATTTCTGCATAAACTGCCCCTTAATCTGCATGCAATTAAAAATAGGTATAAATACGATAGCAGAACTGCCCAGAGCTGCTACCCTCTGCCTATGGTGTAACCCTGCTCTGCGGGAGCAGTCACGGAGCTGTAATACTGCTGCTTCAATAAAGCTGTTTCTATCTGCCCTACCACCAGCTTGCCCTTGAATTCTTTCCTGGGGGAAGCTAAAAACCCTCAAGGGCTAAGCCCCAATTTGGGGCTCACCTGTCCTGCATCAGGACCAGCAGCCAGAGCTATCCTGAGAGGTTGCAGACACTGAGTCAAGTTAAGCAGTGTTCCCACCATACCCCTTGGTAGCGTGAAAGTAAAATCACAAAACAGCCACAGTCTGTGTCCTGGGCATGAAAAATTTGAGGTCCCCCTGGGATGCACTGGGGATAGTGTGTACTGACTGGCGAATGGGAGGCCTGGAGCAGGGGCTGCCAGCTTACTGCCTATGCAGACATTGAAAGCAAGCCCAAATCATGGAGCTTCCAGAGGTTTGCAATCTCCCACACCCTAGGGACCAGCTCAGAAACAATCTGCTGAGTCCAATTCTCCAAGTCAACAACTTGAGACAACAATGACAAATCAAACAAGCGAGATGACAAATGGCTCTGTGACACACACTTGTCCACTATCACAAAATATGATTTCTAAGCAGGGCTCTTAGGATGAGATCAAGGACTCAGCCTTCCACAGCTAATAGAGAAAATGATGACTTAAACTCTGGTTGAAAGTAAGTGCCAAGGCATTGCAGGGGTCACGATCTGGTGGAAAATTGTTTCCTACCTGCCCTCAGTCCAAACTCAGTGTTAAGCATGGCCTGCACCCACCCCAGCCCTCATGTGTCCTCCCCACATCAATCATGGTGCTAAAGGGAGTGGCAGAGCGCAGATGAATGGAAACACCTGGGTTCCAGTCACAGCTATTGTACTAGTGAACTGCTCGACCTTTAGGAAAACCCTGGGCTCTCTGTTCCCGTTTCCTCATCTGGACACTCGGGGCAACAGTACCTGCTTTATTTACTTCACAGGCTTGGTATGAGCAGCAAATGGGAGACCAGATGTGAAAATGCTTTGAAATCATTAAAAGTTTTCTCCACGTGTAAGTTATGGTTTTTGTCATTACCAAGTCTGTCAGAAGTGACATTGTACATTTCCTTCTGTGACATGGAAAGCTAAAGAATGGAATTCCACAGAAAGGCCCACCTCCTAAGCCTAATCAGAACTGCAAGTGCATTTATTATGACCGTCTCCACAAACTTCCCACCCAGCAGCGCCCCCCCTCCCCCGCCCCCCGCCAACCTCTTTTAGTGCAGACATGGAGAGAAGGCAGCCAGGGAGCAGCTTTATCTGAAAAGCTGCAACTTGTGAATGTAGGAAATGGATCACGCGAAAGCCTCTCCCAGCACAAATTCACCCTGGGTTTTTGCACTTGAAGGATTTCATTTTATTTTTGAAAAAGTGTTGTGTTGGCCCATGCTTATAACTCAAGGACTTTGAGCCTCTGTCCACCCTGCCTTGCAGTTCACAGCTTCAGCCAGCTTTCTGCATTAGCTCATTTCAAATGGATCTTTGACATTTTAATTTCAGAGGAGGCAGATTGGTCTCATTAAACTGAGGAGGAAGAAGGATTATACAAATAAGAGAAAGACAAAGCCCATTTTTAACCCTGAACTTCCCATTTATTTTTGCTGCCAGGGCCTCGTTCTGGCTCTATTTAATTACATTTCTGATACTACCTTTGACCAGTAATTTCTATGCCTCCTCATCCTGCCAGTCACCCTGGTACCTGTGTGTCTTCATATTAACCCTACCACAGTTATGATTTAAATAAAATACTGCAATTAAGCAAAACATTCATTTCAAAGCTATTACTCAGGTAGCCCCAAACATCTCTGCGAGGTCAAAACATTAAGTTTCATCTTCTTTTGGTTCTCCTTTTGTGAAGGGGGGAGACCCCATAAGTGCCAAGGCAGGAACCCAAAGCCTCAGCCTATTTCCATGTAAATAATGAAGAAGAAAGTAACTAGAAATATAACGTAGTAGTTATTAGTTATTCATAGGTAATCTTAATTATTTTACTAATGCCTCTCAGGTCAGAAGTGTGAACCCGGGTGACACTGTGAAAGGAATCAACCTAAGGCAAGACGCTTTAAGCCTTGTCACGCCTGTGTAAGGGCTGCTGGAAGGCACCTCGGCTGTGTGGCAGCGCCAGCATTGGGAAAGCCCCTGATGTTTAGCTAGCTAGGGAAGGAGAGGTCCAAGATGACCAAGAGGTCCCCTTCCCCGGAGGAGTTAGGAGAAAACTCCGCTCCTCCAAATTCTTGCGGTAGGCCTGATGGCTATCAGGTAGGCCCACAGATGTCCGGAGGCTTAATTGTCTATATGTGATGCTGTGGGGCTTCAGGGGTCACGTTCCATGTCTACTCTCATGTTCCACTTCTGCACCTGGTTCCCTTTTTCTTAGATGAGATAATCAGTAAAAGTAATGTAAATCTTAATATCTTTGTTCTTTCTTGACAAATATGGAAAAAGTGCTGATGCATTGTGCTCTTTACCTCATCTCCGCTACCTGAAAGTCTTGGGCCCCTACCTATATGACACATGATGTGCCTGACCCTATCACCGACCACCAATGCCACGCCCTACCTACCCTGCCCCCAACTGTGCACCACGCCCTACCTACCCTGCCCCTCGTTTTGTACTCATTAAAAGTCAGAGCATCCAGGCACTCAGGGCCACTGCCAGACTCCACGCTTCGGTTGGCAGCGGACCCCTGGGCCCAAACTCTCTTTTCTCTATCGCCGTGTCTTGTGTCTTTTATTTCTACAGTTTCTCATCTCCACACCAACAGAAAGGGGCTCACAGGAACCTGTAGAGCTGGACCCTATCATTTGGAATTCTGAAGATAATGAAGCCAGGTTCCTTAAAGAGTTACTTTTTTAAAAAAATCATTTCCAATGACAGAAAAACATATCTAAAGTTGAAGATCCTTCTTACTTCAAAGAAAGGAACAAGTGACACATCCAACCCTAGGCTGGTGTAGCCACTGTGCAGCTGCGACTGATTAGGGAATGGGCCCAGGTGTGAAGCCAGATTCTGTTCCACCCTCTTTCCGCAGCCTGGCAAGCCCAATGCTTAGAAGAGTTGATGCATCAACTTCCTTAAAATGACCTCACTAAGTGTATTGCCAAAGAAAAGTGAGTGGCAAGAGGAGATGGTGCCAGATATTGCCTGCCAGACACAAGGACCAGAGGCTTAGGGGAGGATTGGCTCCTCTGAAATGCACTGGAGGAATTCCCCCACCTCACTGATGGGGAAGCTCCCGTCACTTGGGTCCACTGATGGAAAGCAAAGACAAAGGAGCTGCCAACATTGTCATGACACAAGGGTAACTTCCTGAGCTTCAACCTCAGGTGAGTTCTCAGGAGGCATTAAACCTCCTGCAGGGAGAGGGGAAACCTTTGGCCCTAAAGAGGCTGTTCATAGTTAGGCAAGAGTTCCTGGGAGTGCAGTGAGACTGAAATCTCCCTGAATTTAGTTCATCTCTCCAGAAGCTTCCCTTGATCATTTTCTCTCAGCCCTCTTAACTCTTCTGTAATATATGATAGAGAAAAGACAAATTCCAAAGGGCCTCTAACTACCTGGAACTAAATGCCTTGATTTTTAGTCATTTCATTGTCACATGCCATCACTATTGGCTCTATGCAAGGAACAAAAACTGAACAATTGCTTTTTTATGAATTAAGAAAAGAATAAGGTGTTGAAGTTGGGGCCGAGATGAGCAGTTGACAGTTAACCCATGTGCACAAAAAGCACTGTGCTGTGTTTCTCAGCGTGACCTCCTCTAGAAGATGTTCTGAAAAAAAGGGGGGGGGGGGCAGGGGGAAGGTAGTGCAGGGCCACAGTGATACACTCCTGTAATCCCAGAGTTTTGGGATGCCCAGGCGGGAGGATCACTTGAGGTTAGGAGTTCATCAAGACAAGCCCGGGGAGCATAGCAAGACTCTGTCCCTACTAAAAAAAAAATTAAAACTTGGCTGTGTGTGGTAGCACATTCCTATAGTCCCAGCTACTCAGGAGGCTGAGGTGAGAGGATCACTTGGGCTCAGGAGTTCAAGGTTACAATAAGCTATGATTGCATCCCTGCACTCCAGCCTGGGTGATGGTGCGAGACTCTGTCTCTACCGAAAAAAAAAAAGAAGAAGAAAAACCAGGGAGGAGGTGGGAGTGGAGTGGAGGCTTGTAGTCAAATAGGTTTGGAAAGTGTTCTACAGTACATTATCTCAGAGATTCATATTAGTGTTAAAAGCACCGAAAAGGCTTTTAAGAAAGAACATTAATTTTGGGAAACTGGATGAAACAGCCTAACTGGTCACTAAACTCCTCTTTGGGGTGACAGGAATCAATATGCCATAGACACACTTGGAAAGCCCTAATAGGGGGTTTGTCAGCCTTGACACTATTAACATTCTAAGCCAGACAATTCTCTGTTGTGGGGGCTGTGCTGTGCATTGCAGGGTGGTTAGCAGTGTCCCTGAGCTCTACCCACCAGATGCCAGCAGCACCAGATGTTATGACAAACAAAAACATCTCCAGACAATGCAAAATGTCCCCTGGGGGGCATTTGCCTTTACTTGAGATATCTCAGGCCCACTTACCTTAGGGAAGATAGTACCTTAATTCAGGCCAGCATCCATCTCAATCTATATCCTAGTTCTGTCTCAAGGAATCTTAAACCCAAGGCCAGCTGTAAGCCCTGGAGCTGCCACCTGCTGAGGGTGAGCTTCCTGTTGGCAACACCCTGTGTGCCACTGCCTCAACCCACACACACAGCCTTGGATCCCCTGGGCCTATGCAGGTGGTGAGTTGCGGGGTGGCTTGTGGGGCAAAAAGGCCTCACACAGAGAGTCCTCTGCAGAAGACCCAAAAGGGCTGTGAATGGCCACAGACTGCCAAGCCCAGGGCCTTCCCCAACACCCCAAGACTTACCTCATGATGTTCGAGGCATCCTCCGCATCCGGGTCAGCGCAGTACTTGTTGGCAAGGATCAGGCACGCATCTGCTGACTCTATCTAAGACACCGAAAGGAAAAAATCACAGAACACAAACATATAAATAGCCATGCTCAACTGTAGTCTCTCTCTTTTGACAGCTCTTGGGGAAGCTAGGGCTTTGCAAGGGGAGAAAAAAAAAAATCCTGAAAGTCTAAGAAATTATAGTTTTTGTCAAAAGTGTAGGCTGCAAGTTCTTGTTATGGTATAAACATTTCATCTTGTTGCTGTTGTAGGGTACAACATGTACCTTGGTAATTATACTTTTCATTTGGCATCGTTGCTTACTTGTAGGATTCGCAGATTTCTTTAAATAACAATTAATTAAGCCTTTCAGTCTCCTCCCCACCTCCTTTCCAAACCATCTGCACCATCATCCTAATCATTCCCATCAGGAATTGGAGGTGGGTGGGTTAAACTCCTTTTCTCCGGTTAGCAAGTTAACTGAGTATTGGGGATTCAGAAATGTACACTCTGAAATCCTTCATCTGACCTTTTTCATATCTTCATTTTCTATGGACTGGCAGGAGATCTGGGCTCTAAATCAGATAATATCACCATATTGCTTAGTATTCAATTAGTATTCAGATATTCAAAAGACAACAAATCTATGTATTAAATGATGTGTTACAGAGGAACTCAAAACACACCTACTGACTTATCCAAACACGAGTCCGCCAGGGTTTATTCCTTAGAGGGGACCATGAGTTTGATGTGCTAATAATTGCATGCATTTAAATCAGGTCCACGAACAATAACAATTGTCCCTGCGTTCTCATAAGATTTCACATAAGCCATAACTTGGGTTATGTCTGGATAATATTAAGATTAACTAGACTCTGTAAGCATAAGAAACTTTATGCTGGCTCAGGTCTGCAATCTGCCCTACTTGGTATGTTGTGCTTAATAGATCATTTCTGGATTTTGAGTGAAGGCATAAAATCCTCCATGGTATGTCACAAATTGTCTCTGATTTCTTTAATGATGCAAAGAATTTATCAAAATCCTTTTGGATTACTCATCTTGGCCAATTATATTATTTACAGAATTATGTGGTGATCACAGTTGGCATTTAGACTTCAGTGGATTCACAATATTAATTTATACCCACTGGCATGCAAATATTGAACATGCTTACAAAATCTATATTACATAGGTGAAGTAACAGATGCCATTTTGTCTTGTACCTGTCCCTTCTAAGCCTCAGGTGTGCTTTATGAGATTCTAACTTACCAGGTTCTGGAAAAAAAGATTCGCCAATTATCAATGATATCAGATAACTGTATATTTAGATTTGCACCCCGAGTCTTAGGTGGGGAAAAAAGAAAGCTCAAATGTTTTATAGCTTAGTAAAATTTTATTTTATACTTTAGCTTAATGTTTCTTTCAAATGTAAATAATAGATGTCAGCGCTATATTGAGTCCAACTTAAGTGTTCAATATGGGAATTACTTGATTATTATGTTGTATAAAGACTACTGGGTCCATACAATCGGTCTCCTTCCTTGAGGAGTAGCTGATATTGAGGAAACCAGCAAAGTAAGTTTCATGTTATGACCAGTCCAAGTGTGGTATGCTTAAAGGCAATCTTACATATGCCAGCAGAAGGAGGTCCTGTGACCAGTGGAAGGGTGATGTCAAGCTTGCTGGTATCTGATTGATCTCATTAAGGGTTTAGGAGATGACTCGTGGCCATCCCAGGAGGTGTGTTCCCTCACCACATAGTCAGGAATCCTTCCCCCAACCCCCACCAAGATGGAATAAAAGCAGAAGTCACCTCTTCTTCCTTACCTTGACTCTTGCAAGATCATGTGGATTGAGGACTGAACCCTGATAAAATTCCACCTGAGTAAAATGTCGTTTGAACAGAGCTTCAAGCTCCAGATTGGGGGAGATGCTACACAGGAAGAGAAGAAACCGCTATTAATATAATGAACTTGGGGGTTTTGGCCTCCATGGGTTCCTTCCTCTAATTTCCACGGGAAGCCCTGGGGAGGGGCTGTGACCTTCAAAGTCGCCCTTTTGCTTGCCATAAAGAAAAGACTCACCCTCAAGGGAAGTAAAACCCCAGCCCAACTGAAAACCGAACTAGTACCACGGTAAAACAAAGGGGTTCTTCAGCTTTAGGAAGGCCAAGACCTCAGGGCAAAATGTCTTGTCTTCAGTATAAATGGAATCCCTATCTTATAAATATGGAAGCTGAGTTGTGCCACTAGTAGGATGGTTCATTTTATGTGTACTGTGCCACAGGATGCCCAGATCCAACATGATTTCTGGGTGTGTCTGGGAGTATCTCTGGATGAGACTGGCATTTTAATCAGTGAATTCAGTAGACTGCCCTTCTTTGTGGGAGTGGGCATCATCCAGTCCTTCGAGGGTCTGAAGAGAACAATAAAGCAGAGGGCAGAGGTGTTTGTCCCTTTTGCTTCTTGCCTGACAGCTTGAGCTGGGCATCTCTTGTCATTCTCCTATCCTTGCACTGGGGTTGACATTGGCTCTATGACTCTCCGGCCTTCAGACTCAAACTGAATTACACCACCAGCTTTCCTGGGTCTCCAGCTTGCCGGTGGCAGACCATGGGACTTCCCAGTCTCTGTATTTAAGTGAGCCAATTCTTCCCAATAAATCTCTCTAGAGATAGACAGATAGATAGATACAGATATAGACAGATACAGACATAGATAGATGTATCAATATATAGATACCTATCTATATCTGTATTAGCTATATTGATATATAGATCTATCATATATATATACACACACATATATATATCAAGTATATATGTATATATACATTATATATATATATATATATATATATATATATATATATGTATCCTATTGACTCTGTTTCATTGGAGAACCCTGACTAATACAATCAAGGATTAGCCGAAGGTTCCCCTGGGAGAGCCATCCTGCTGTTCCCTCCATCACAAACCTTTCTGCTGTGTGCTGCATGGACTTCTCATCCCCCAAGGCCTGGATCAAAAAGTGTCACTCTGAGCAGCCACAGACAGATTTAATTTACTCTCGGTATTGTTCTTGATTCACACACATGTATGTGACTCATTACACTCGGTGCCGAGCTGTACTGACACCTTTCTCTTTGGAGGACGAGGATTAAACAATGGACCTATTTATTCATTTGTTAATTGTACAGAGATGAAAAAGACTGTCTATAAGGTACAGTGCTAGGCACTGGGAGATGATACTTAGTTAGGACTTACTATATGCCATGGACTGTGCTAAGTCAACACTTGCCTAACATTTGTGAAGTCCATAATAACAATAATGTCTTCAAAGATTTATTATATAGCAGACAACATTTAAATAAATAATAGTAAAATAGAATTATACATGAATAAGTAAAATAAATATTTATTTTATTTTATTGAGACAGAGTCTGTCTCTGTCACACAGGCTGGAGTGCAGGGGCAGGATCTCAGCTCACTGCAACCACCGAGGTTCAAGCAATTTCCATACCTCAGCCTCTGGAGTAGCTGAGATTATAGGTGTGTGCCACCACTCCTGGCTAACTTTTGTATTTTCAGTAGAGACAGGGTTTTGTCATGTTGGCCAGCCTGGTTTTGGACTCCTGGCCTCAAGTGATCCACCCACCTTGGCCTCCCAAAGTGCTGGGATTACAGGCGTGAGCCACCACGCCTGGCCTTGATGAGTATTAACTCAGTTAAATCTCAAAACAACCCTATAGGAAGGTATGTCATTAACCCAGAGCTTCAAGAGGTTAATTAACTGGGCCATCTACTATAAATCTGACATTGATAGATGTTAGGGACACAAAGGTGAATCCTAGCAATGGAGGAAGCATTAGCAGTCAGCTTTTTTTTTTTTTTTTTTTTTTTGAGACAGGGGCTGGAGTGCAGTGGTGCAATCTTGACTCACTTCAACCTCTGCCTCTCAGGCTCAAGCCATCCTCCCACCACAGCCTCCAGAGTAGCTAGGACTACAGGCATGTGCCACCGTGACTGGCTAGTTTTTATATTTTTTGTACAGATGGGGTTTCACTGTGTTGCCCAAGCTGGTCTTGAACTCCTGAGCTCAAGTGCTCCGCCCACCTTGGCCTCCCAAAGTGCTGGGATTACAGGCATGAGCAACCATGCCTGACCAGCTTGTTTATTCAAACTAAAGGAGTGGATGAAAGAAAAGTGGCTGCCTATGTGAATCTGAGCAGTCTTTCAGACCCATGACAAGTCACATCTTTTTCAGAAGCCTGCCCAGTAATGCCACAGACTGATGCTCTTTGAAAGAGATGTCCCCAGTCACTTCTGCCACCTGATCAAAATGACTGAAGCATTCCTTGGATAACACAGGGTTGATGTTGTCTCTAATTATTAAGAGTGTGTTCATCTTGAAATGCCCAACCCAGGAGGGGGCCCAGCCCACACATTATACCTCTCTTGAACTTTCCAAAATGCTCAGCAGAAGATAGGCCACACAGTGGGTAATTGGTGGCTAAGCACTGCATGGAACCTGTGGGTACTTGCTCCTGTGCTACCATAGCCTGGTCTGCCTTTTCAAAGTTTGGAGAAATCAATGCAGAAAAGAAAAATGCTAGTGCCCCAACATGGTGACAAGTCAGAAGTCTAGCATTCTGTGAGCAAATGCCAGAGGATGGCGATCCACAAAATAGGGAGTTTATAGGGAAGGTGACCTCAGTGGAACCTCAGAGTAGGACCGAGTGCTGAGTGGTCAACAGCACGTCGAGCCAACACAAACATATGAGCTTCGTCCTGGACTTTTGCAATGTGGTGACAGGACTAGCTCCATCTCCATAAAACAAGACGACCATGGTACCACACATGTCACCATAGTGGAGTCCCCTAAGTCTCTCCACTCCTGGGGCAGACTACCTTTTACCTAAAAAGAGGATTAGGCAAAATTGAAAACCTCAACATTGGGTAGAAGGGAGACTCCTTGCTTTCCTCCCCTGTAACACACACAAGATAAGACCTACCTCGTAAGTGGATTATACAGCCAAATATATTTATCTTTTATGCTAATAGCTAACACTTATTGAAGCCTTACTGGATGCCTGACTCTGCTCTGCACACTTCATATGGAATACTTCATTTCATTCTCACCACAGCCCAACTAGGTAGAAACTACTATCATCTCCATGATTTATGGATGAGGAAACTGAGGCACATGGAGGTGAAGTAACTTGCTCAGTCAGTAATTGGTTGAGTCAGGATTCAGATCAGGGAATCTGAGTCCAGATTATGTACTTTTACTGTCTGTGGCGTAAATGAGAGCCTGTATGTGCAGTGACTAGCTGGGGTACCATGCTGGGGGTTCCTAGGAGTGGCAGTTGTTATTACTATTGCTTTATGTCCTGCTTCCTCTTAAGTTGGTATCTTCCTTGGTCACCAACTCACTCCTGCACTCCTAATGTACCCACACCATATAGCTAATCATCCCAGAGCGACACTGTGGACATGCCAGATTGCTAAAGGGACAATGAATGATAATGACTGGGACCCACAGTGAGCTCCGCTGTTATTTCTTCCAGAGGTAAACGTGGATGTGGTCCCAGAATCGCCTCCACAGAGGCAGGCTCTGCTCTCATCATTGAACTAGTGTGTTGCTTCCCTTGCCATTGGTTCTCTAATATCTTCTCCAATGAGGCCAACAGGGATCATGGCTTATCCAACTCTGGTCCTATCCCCAGTGCTATTCCCCATAACCTCCACTCTTATAGACATTCAGGGAGTCCTCCACAGGGTGCTTGGTTGGGTGGAGGGTCTGACAGCAACAGGAGCCTCTTACTTGTGAAGAAAAACGATCTCCACATTGACGTCGTCCCGGTCCTTGTGCAGAAAGTCCTTCAGGAAGTTGGAAACACTCTCCAGAGTGATGTGTCCGCAGACCACAATGTGCCTGAATGGGAGAGGCCAGTTAGATCAGGCCAGGCCCCACAACAGGACCCTGCATCCCACCCTCTGGTAAGACAGCAGAAGCCGGGCAGCTGCAGGGGAAGCATTCACCTCCTCCCTCCACCTTCATAAAAGCCCAGCTCCCATCCCCGGAGGGCTGTGAGGCAAAGCAGCGGTGCTAGCAGGTGCTCAGAGACTCCTAGACAGAAAAGGCATATGGCTTCTCACCTGATGCTGCACAAAATCCTATTAAAAGCCCAACCGTTT
This sequence comes from Cacajao melanocephalus, assembly GCA_963573385.1. Taxonomy (NCBI): domain Eukaryota; kingdom Metazoa; phylum Chordata; class Mammalia; order Primates; family Pitheciidae; genus Cacajao; species Cacajao melanocephalus. The sequence continues at coordinate 65,071 of CAUYLG010060859.1, read as the reverse complement.
GGCCAAGTGGTTTTATGCATTTAACAATAAGTGACATTATGCTTGCGCTTAAATGCTGCATTATCAAGTCCCTTGCAGATTCATATCTCTCCCTTTCTGCCCACAAAGCGTCCTCCGGGGAGATTTACTGTATGAGTCTTGGTTTATGACATAGAGCTTATCAGGTAATGAGATAACAAATCTTGCTGAAACGATGATTTTGTGTGTAAGAAAGCAGACTTTTATCAGGGTGGCTAATGTGCGGCCTGACATGTTATAGGCTTTGCTGGCCATAAGCAGTAAAAAGGAAATTTTGCATTTTTCCACCATAACTCCTCCGACAATGGGGGCATGTAACACTTTACAGTAAGTGAGCATTACTCAGGGCTAAATGGGGATGGGACATCTATGGAATGGAAGATCATGCTGGCTGGCTGTGCGTCCCCAGAGGGCTGCTTCCTTAGGGTGCCTGGGATTTCCAGGAGAGCCAAAAGAATCTACCTCAAGATGGGGAGATGCTGGGAAGGGATAAGGCTGGAATTGCTCACCTTGTTTGAGGGTAGTTTGGACTTCTGTTTCTGGAAATAGTTTCTCTCACACGGAAGAGATGAACCCCTCTTCCAGAACTGTTGAGACTGACAGTCTCTCCAACAGCTCTGGGCTCCTGGACCAATATGACTTTGGCACCAGGCTATGCCATGGCCACCTATATTTGCTACGTGATGCCCAGTCAGGAGTAAGCACTTTGATGCAAGATTCAGCCGCAAGACAAAAAGCCCAGGACTGACTGTGGAGATAAAACCACTGGCTTCTAGTGAAGAGACTGTATGTAGCAAGAGGCTCGGATCCTGTCCTTGTTCTCCCCAGGCTGATGTGACAGAGGCTGAATCTCTAGCTGCGCTTTGAGACTTGGGCAGGCGGTGAACATGCAGCATGGTAATTTCCTGGGTAAAATTCAGAATGGCCAGCTCCCTTGCACTTCATAATTGCTCTGTGCACATTCCAGTAAGGCAGAAAGCTCATTGGCTGGAGGTGGCTCATAATAGGAGGCAGTGATGATGGCTTATGCAATGTTCCATTAGATGCCATTATAAGAGCCTGCCCTTTCGTTGTAATTTGGTGCTTGACTAAGTATGTGAGAATAATGCAGTAAACTCATTGGTGAAAGGATAATGATGCAGAACAAAGAGTAAATCAATAATATGTACGATGCAGTTAATAATATCACCATTATAGACTGTTATTGTTACGGTGGTGCACTTAGCAATCAGTCACGCAGCGGCCACCAAGGGGAGGGAAGAGCGTCAATGAGCTACTTCAAAAGAGATGTCTTAACATGATCACTTTGCTCTCCTGCTAGGTTGAGGGAGCTCCCTTAGCCACCCATCCAAATTTTATGCCCAAAGCCCATATGACTAACCCCCTCATTAGTAGTATACAGTGGGTAGTATGAGGCTGATATAGCGTAACACACAGTATATCAGAATACACAATATAAATTGAACACTTGGATATGCATTTTATCATATATTTTTAAATGTTTCTTGTGGCACATGTGCATTTACAAGGACAAAATACTTCAAACAAATTTGTATGTTCTGAATAAGATTTCAGACTTTTAATTTGCCAAAACGTGTTTGAAGTGAATGAGAAACAGAATTTCCCTAGCGAGCTAACTTCCTTGCAACTGACAATAGGGCTACTTTGCCATTCTAATGACTTCTGCACATAGACTTCCAAGATTAGGAGCAAGGCCAACATGAATCCAATGCGTGGGTGTCTCCACAGGACAGATACGTGGTCGAGGCCATTCTCATCACTTGGATGTGAAAGTAAGCCAGATGTGATTCCCTGCTCTGCGACCAAGGGTGTGTGTCATCCGGGGCTAGGTACTTATTCCCATTCAATGCAGAAGGAAGCCGAGAGGTTAATACCACCCAGCCAGCCTCCTGTACCAGGCATTGTAAAGTTCAACGTTCTATACCAGCATAAGCCTGGTTACTACTCGAAGCTAGACTCAAATCAATACAGGTCTGGGGAAATGCCTGAACATTCATCCTTCCTACCCAGGATGCAAAGAACTGAATGAACATCAGCCAGCGTCCCCTCCTCCTCTCCTGAAATCATTCTTCCCTAGGGAAGATGTGTGAGAAGTACAAGGGGAGAAGATGAGTTCCCCCCACCTCACCCTTGAATCAAAAGCTCAGCTGGCTGATTTATTCAGCCTTAGAAAAAGTCAGGGTTCTCTTCCTTGAAAGTGTGCCGGGTACATATAAAATATATTCCAATGCAATCAATATTATCCCTTAAGCCTTTAATTAACTTTCCCTTCTCTTAAGACGTAGACAAATGCTGGCAAGAGCAAGGAGAGAAAAGGGATTGACTTTTTTCATTTGGTGCTAGCTATCCAATACCATTCTAGACAATTGAAAATATATATCTTTTAACTACAGCATGATTTCTGGGGTGGAGAGCGGTCTTTATCAAAAAAGGAAGAAAAAAATCTTCCTTCAAAGTAATTGGTATTTTTGCTCAGAAAAAAGCGAGATTGATTGAAAGCAGACTGCCTTTTTGCCCAAGGAGAGTTATTAGGTACATTATCATGGCAACCTTGGAGAACCCATATTGTTCCAATCCGTCCTATATCTGATGTGAAGATTTATGGCTTCCCCCTTTTGTGCCAACAATAATTTCCCTCCATTTTGTTTTCCATACAGTGAAAGTTATCAAGGAGCCCACATATTGAAAATGTTGGAACGCAGTTAGAATTGATGGATGGGGAGAAGCTGCCTCTAACTCAGCAATCGGTATTAGGAGATCTGCTTCCACCAGCCTGTGTCTGAGGAGGGCCCTGCAGGAGCATAAGGGATGGATGGTGAATGGGAAACATTTATTTACCAGAAATATTTTCAAGACTTTTGAAGATTCTAGGGCCATAGTTTGGGGAATGATATTATTACAGGAAGAAGAGAACTAGAATTTATTGCACCCCCAATTATGAGAGATATCGTCAAAAATATTCCAAGATAGAGAGCAGGGTGTGACCTCATTGGAGGCAGAGTAATGGTTGTTCACAGGGCATGATTTGAAGAATGCCAAAAAAAGACATTCATCCAAAGTTATCTCTGTTGGGTTCCATGACACCTACATATCTACCATGTGAGATTCATACTCTGATAGCCCTGTGTTAACTCAGCTCAGACAGTAAACAACTAAATAGTCTTGGACAATGTACCAAGTTTGCATTTTACAATTAAAAAGCCAGAGCCTTCAAGGGGCCAGAGCTCATGCCTGATTTATGAAGTTATCCTGATATTTAAGGAGATGATACATGAAAGGCCCAAGTAACCTGGCCCATGGTAAGCACTATAAATTGGTTAAGTGTCATATGATATCTGTAAATCAGGATGTAACCAATATAAAGTGTTCTGTGGCCTGTATAATCTCACCTAATCCTTCAGCAACACCAGATTCTCACTACCTGAATCTTTTCAGATAACCTCTCTGAAACTCTTTCCTTAAGTCATATGCCTGGCATCCCAGAGCAAATAAAAGTATCTTGTCCAGGATGTGATCTGGGTCTCCTGCTTCAGTTCCCACTAAGATGAAGGTGGTAGTGGAAAGGGCAGCAGCTTCTGTATCTCAGCTTCTCCTTCAGATCAGGCAGAGATGGACCCAGAGAGGTCCTCCTGGATATGTGGTGGAGGGGGTGTTGGAGGGGTCCTCCACTGGCCAAGGGAGAGGTTTAGTCTGGGGATTGGAGTGGATAAACCATCAGAGTTTTGTAATCACTGGAGTCTGGCTGGATACGCAGTATCATGATAGTCTCAACAAAGTCTGATTACAGGCAGAAATCATAAGTCCTACTGGTTAGGAACTCTAAGCCAAACTTAACTGAAGCCATATGATTGGGGCAGCCAAGAGGCTGCAAAGTGATGCAAATGTCCATTTTATTTTATATTTTATTTTATTTTTAGAGACAGGATATTGCTCTGTTGCCCGGCTGGAGTACACTGGTTCAATCATAGGTAATTGCAGCCTTGAACTCCTGGGCTCAAGCGATCCTCCTGTCTTAACTTCCTGGGTAGCTGGGACTATAGATGCATGCCACCACAGCTGGCTAATTTTCTTTTGTATTTTTGTAGAGATAAAGTCTTGCTATGTTGCCCAGACTGGTCATGAATTATCAGCCTCAAGTGATCTGCTCACCTTGGCCCACAAAGTGCTGAGATTACAGGCATGAACTACAGTGCCCTACCCCAAACGTCTATTCTAGACATGTCATGTACAGCTTAGGACTTCCTCACCAGCCCAGAATCTAGAAGATAACAAGAATCTTAATGATCCATTTACAACAGGGAATATTTAGGAAAGTTCAGCTGTGAGACTAGCTAAATCTCTCCCCATCTGTGGCTCTGGATCTGAACATTTTTAGACTACCAGCAATTGTCATGACCAATGATCTATAGAGCCTGATCACTCAGTTTGTGAAGATGACCAGGAGACTTCAGTCAGTAACCATTTCTGATCTGATGAACCTTTTGTTTTTTAATGCTTTGTCTAGATCTATAAACAGATATTTCTGGGGCAAAGATAACATAGACTAAACATAAGCTAACAGGTCATGGCTTAGAATAAAAGATCCACCTCAGACACACAAGGACGCTTCTTCAATGCCAGAATAGTATCCAATGGCACTTTCTGGAGAGGAATTACTCATCCCAGTGTGAACAAGTAGTGCCTGGTGCTGGGTCAGGGCTCTGTAAACATGGGCTGGGTTCACTGAAAAGAGCAGTGCTGGTGGGTCATGGCTTTGGAGGGGTAAGAATGACTTTGTGAGAAGAATGTTTGATGATTATGAACACTACTGAGGGTCACCATAAATTTGCCAGTTGCTTATTTCATGGGCATATCTTCACTAAATATGCATGGGTATGCTTCTCCTGCCGTTTAAGCGTTGCCACCTCCAGAATGAAATCCCACACATTCTCCTCAAACCCTCTACTCTCTTTGTGGTGATGGGCCAGGAGAGCCTGCCAAGCTGAGCCAGAACTTCAGTTTCAGAGCTCAACTCCACAGGTACGCCGGACAACCTAGGGGAAGTGACTTAAGGCAGAAGGCAGAAGAGGACAGGAGGGTGGTGAATGAGGCATCCAGAGAGCCACCGAAGATGACTTTAGGTCTATGACAAGGAAAATCTCTATACTTTTCACAAGCCTCAGATGCTGGTTCTTAGAGTCAGTAGCCTTTGAAAAGGGAAATTGTGACAGATGGGCCCCCTCCCAGGGTCTTATGTTTATCTCAGCATCTGAATGAATGGCCCTTCACAATTGTTTAGTCCAGCACCGTTCTTCCCTTTGACATGGAAACAGGTTGCAAGATGAGTGCCAGACCCAGGGCAGAATACCTCCCTCAATTTCATGCCTTCTGATGAAAGAAAGCAGTTGGTGCCAGGAAAAACCCCTAAATTGGGAATTGGGAGACTGGAGGGGCAAGTCCTCCACGATCTGGGGCCAGTCACTGTAAAATGAAGAGGCCCAGGCTGACTGGGCTGCATCCACCAGACACTGACGAATCCTCGCAGAGGGCTCCAGTTTTCTGCCCCTACCCTAGTTCACACCATCATCATACCTTGTCTAGACGTCTGCCTTCACTTCCTAATTGATTTCCCTATTTACTCTCCCTGATGCCCCCAACCACTCCCACGCTCCCTCAAAAAAGCTGAAGAGAAAGGACGGCAGCTAATCCCATGGCGATCAGGTTCTGCAAGGGTGGCGAGGCCTTAGATCTTTCTTTAGCGGAGCCTCGCTCTAGGAAGACAATGTAAAATGCACAGCTCTGGGCTGTTTATTTTTAAAGATACTATATCCATTTTTACTGGAACAAGTATAAAGAACTTAAAAAACCCAGAGCTATCCTGTCACAATAAATCAGACAGAGTAAATTGAAAATCCTATACAGCTTTCCCTGAATCCATTGTGCTCACTTTGTCAAAGAGGTAGATGAGATGTGGCACATATTGATCTAGATGTCTCTGTAAAACTATAATATTTATATCAAATACATATGCTAGACACTGTCTTTCTGCTGAGCCTTCTAATCATGCTTTCCTCATCCTGCCCCTTCCAAAATGCATCTTACCATTGGTAGTCCCTGACATGATGGGAATGGATTTTAACAAGTACCTCTCAAGGGAACCAGCAGTATTGTATCATAAAGGAAGCAAGGTGTGGGGTGTTAGAGACCCAATGACCCAAACCACACAGTGGTCAGCACCAAAGCTTCACGTTTGCCCTCCCAGGTTGACCCTGAACCCTGAGTGTCTGCATCACCACCTCTCTGTGACACTCTTGCAAGCTGGGCTTTCCTTTCCTGCTCACCTGGTAGTGCTTTTCTTGGCTACTTCATCTTAATACAGCTTTCCCTGATTTGGGGTATGTCCTTCAGGGTTACTGTTCCCCAGCTTTTCCCTTGAGGCTCAATCTCCTCTGACAAAAAACAGGACTAATCCAACTCCTACCTTCCCACTTCCTCCTTTACTCAATGTCTCAAAGGGACTAACTTCAGTAAACATGGGAGAGACATCATGGGCACATGAAACCTAACTCCAGGCTGCACTGCCTCATCCTTTTACCCTCCCCCAGGACCTGGCTTGGAACCCCTGAAACCTGCTGGGCTTTCAAGAACTATTTGCTGACCGATGGACTGGTTGACAAAGTACGCATCTTGAAGACTCTATGCCATAGTAAGTGAGGAAGAAAATTAACAGGTAGTTCACTGCAAGCCTGTTAGACCACAGGCTTATTTCACCACCCTGAATCTACTAGCATATTTCAGGTCTGTAAGGAAGTTGTACACATGAAAAGAAAAATAACAAAACAAATGAGAGTGTGTATCAGTCCCATAACCCCAAACCCTATCACCACTTCCTGTTAAAATATTTTTTAAAAAAAGGAGGTTCAGCAATAAGATAATTTCCTACCCATAGACACATCTAGTACTTTGCTAATCACAAAGGAAGGAAATGCATTCTCCCTCCTAGTGAGGAAGTGAAGAAGGTAATCATCTTCTCCAGCTGTCAATGGAGCTGTTCTGGATGTGGCAGGCTGTGCTGCCGTTTCCCTAAATGGGGGCAGAAGTCTGAGCAAATAGATACCAACAGTGCAGCAAAGTCACCTCTAAAGCAGAGTGCCAAGGTCAGAGGACAAACAACTGGCAGCCCCAGTAGGGAATACCTGAATGTCCTGCCTGGGCCAGAACTTTGTGTCTTACTGCAGGCAGATGGCCAGAACCTCAGCTACCTTAGAGGGATCCGTGTCTACACCTCCACCCTCCCAAATCACAGTTAGTTCTACATAATTAGACCATGGATGAGAAATGATCACACATATTTTGTATCTTGTAGCCTATATGCAGCCTCACTCCACGTCTTTAAATTCCGAGAACCTCAGTGTGAGGGACATTGGTTGTTTTTGCCTGTCCTGCATACACCCTCCCTTCTGTGGACAGTGCCTCATTTTAACTTGGGGAACTGCTACTCCCCAAATTAAATACAGTCTCCCAATTACATACAGTCTTGGGACCTTTAGTCAAGGATTCAGGCCCAAGTGAGGCCAATCAGTACTTTTAAATCTTGGAAGGATTGACACTAATCACAGTGGGAGTCAATTCAACCTGATTACAAAACCCTGTAACGACAGCCCCCAAGTTTCTGCTTCCTCAATGTCAGACCTACATCTCTGGCTCTCTTCTGTTCTTTCTGGGATCTTGCTTTTCAGCTTTTCACTGGAATCTCTAAGGTACTATAACCTTAAAAAAAAATCCTTTTCTGCTTAAGTCAGCATAAATCAGTTTCTGTTGCCTGCAACCAAAGAATCCTAACTGGTGACTTGTTTACCTTCACTTTGGTTTCTCACCTAATTCTCACTGTTACCTAGTATGCAAGTATTATCACCACCATTTTGGTTTCTTTCTCTCTTTTCATTTCTTTCCTTCCTTCCTCCCTGGAAGGGGAATTCTGCAGCTTTCTTCAGTAAGCAATTCCACCGTTGCTGAACCCTCACAAACTGCACTGGTTCTTTCTATGTCTCCCTCCCTAACACTCTCACCCCTCTGCATCTTATTCATCCCATTACTTTGGGCTTGGCCATTTTAAAATAAGCAAATCTTCCCTTGACCTGACTTTCCCAATCCTAGATGGTTCTCTGCTCTTACAGAGAAATCAAGGAGCTAAATGGCACTTCCTTTTTTTGGGTCAAAGCAGATTTGCCTGTCTTCACTTGATAATGCTGCTTCTTTACAAGCAGAGACTGAAAGAAGACTAAGGCAGGCAGAGGTCAGCCTCACTCTTCAGGGATGAAGGTGAAATAGAGGGAAAATGAGTCCAAGCAAAGAAATGGTTCTCAATTTTGCCAGGGAAAGGGTTTTGATTTGCAAAGCAAGTCCCACCTCCTTCCCTAACACCACTGGTGAATCATGCATCATGGTCCTTGAGCACATGCTGTTGGGACTGATCCTCCCATAATGACAATCAACTTGACATATCTTTGCCTTGCTCTCCACCCACACCCAAGGGTGTTGCCACAGCTACCATAAGCTGCTAGCCATTCACTCTGCAGACCCAACATACTTGCATAGGCCCCAGCAGACCTCCAGCATCTGTTAGTCACCCAGGGACTGGGAGGAGCTATGGGTTAGAAGGCATGATAGGCCACAGCAGGATCTTTGTGGGATCTGGAAAGGAGTGGACCTCAGGGTTGCATCAGCAGATTCCCCACCCTCCAAATCTTTCTGAACCCCTCTTGTACTGGTTCTGTAAGCTTTTAGGTGAACAAGGCACTCTGCTGTTACCTATGCCCTCCATTGTTCCAGTGGGTATGTTCAACAATGTGAATCATGAAATGCTTTTGGGAGGCTTCCCTCTAATGTCTCCTGCTTTCATGTTTATTTTATACTTCCATGATTTGATTGAACAAAATATCTGAAAAACAGCATTTCACTGGGAAGATGCTCCTGCATACTCAAGCTTCTGTGTCACTGCCACTGCTTCCTTGGGTGGTTCTTATTGGTCAGAATCTCAGATAAGCCCCAGGAGAGCAACAATCACATTTTACCCACAGCACCCAGCACCGAGCCTGGCACATGGTGGGGATTCAAATTATTGTTTGTTGAGCCAATATGTTAGAATGGGAGCTTTCCTAAGGCTGATCTATACACTAACTGACATTTGCCTTTGGAGTCAATGGCTAAGGTCATATAAGCTCTCACTGAGATGGGCACATATCTGCCTCTGAACTGCCTCCTGTCCTCTTATTAGAAAGATACAAAGAGGGGAGATAGAGATTACTTTTACTACAGCTGGTACCCACATTCAGAGCGGTCCCTGTGGTTCTGGGGGTGAGAGATGCCACTGTGATACAACACCAGCACTGGCTGTGCAGACTGGAACCCTCAGGACAACAGAATCAGACTTCCATGACTTTCACACTGTATCAGCCTCTATAATGTTTTAATAAAAAGAGACACTGGACTTGGCCAGTTAGAAAGTTTCCTGGTTTATTTTCATAGTACGATGACAGCAGCATGGAAGAAACCCCAAATCTACCAGGAACCATTTTGCACAGCTCTGGAAAGAAATCTAGCAGAGTGAATGACATGGCGCAAGGACAGAAAACACAGGGCAACCTAGTCTGGGATGGTTGCACTTGTTCCTGAGATTCTGAATCTACCCGGCAAGGATTCACCCAATCAAAGGAGCCATTGAGCAGAATCCTCAGCAATTATAATTTGAAAAGTCATATTCAGAATTATTTTTTAATGGAAGAAAGACTATTTGAGAGTGAAAGCCTAGGCTTGAATATGACTTTTTTTTTTTTTAAGGTACACAGTTCATCTCCCACCTGTATTTCTATTCTTGTTTTCAGAACAATAGCTGGATCATTTTGCTAAGTGTGTGGAAGGTAAGAGTGACAGCAGGAAAGGATGGGGGCTTCATTCTATCAGAATTATCAGGAAATTGATTTAATATGCTTCCAAGTCTCTTTAAATAGAGCTTCAAGTTTGAAAGGGACTGAAGATATGGCTTAGAGGAATCCAAAACAGATGCCAAGATAGAAGTGCCCATGTCCCACGCCCACCAAGACCCCTCTCATCAGGAAGGGATGCCTGGCACATCACATCAGACAACAAGGCATCTAATGACAAGGGCTTTGGGCATCTATGCCTCAGCACTGAATTTCAGAAGTAGTCAAGAGGTCATTTTTCCAAAGTATTAGGGCAAGCTCATTTTTTGTTTTCTCTGTTCCCAAGAAGTTTAATGCTAATCAAAGCAGAACGCCTAATCAGTCCAAGATGGTCTGTCAACTTGAATTATCTATTTGTCTTCTTATTTACTGTATCTGTCTGTCTACAGTTCTTCATATCTTTGTGAAGATCAGTTATTGGGGCCTGTGTTTCCTTCTGACTAGAATAGCTACCAGATGATCCTTCCTGGTGATATGTTGATGATTTGCTAATTTATGGCTTTTAAAATCTAGGAATCTGAAGACATTGCTGAGGGGCTCAGTCTGGGGAAGTCACATGGGTCACGCAACAAGGGCTGAATGGCTACTTGATGAGCGATCTAAGTCTGTGTAGGATGCAAAGCTTCAGTCAAATTTCGACTAGAGCCACGTCTGCAATAGAGAAATCATAAATGACATTTTATAGGAAACACCCCTTACAAGAACAGTCCGCTCTTTGCAGGTGAGGAGAAGTGAGAGTGAGTGTTGCCCAAGACACAAGTAAACAGGAATGGAAAGGTTTGTGGATCGGGCCAAGTCATTATCACATGAAATCGTCTCAAATCCAATTCCCAAATGTTAGAGGCCATGCTTTCCCAGAAAGAGTAGAGAGGGAAATGGTATTGTAGGAAGTCTCTCTGAGAACCAAGAGAAGAGGTTTCAATAAGCTCTGAGATTGGACTTCCTAACCACTTAGGTGGCCAAATAGTACAACGTGTAGCTCAGAAGAGCTGTGGTATATTTGGAGATTTTTATGGATGCATAGAAACGTGCCTGGTGTGTAGCTAGCCCTCAGTAAACACATGCGGAATGGATGAACATGAAGCCACAACTCATGTTAATTTCTTTAAAGTGGGGTGAACTGGGGACGGTAGATTAAATGAGTCTTTGTAAAGAAATAATCTATGCTCTGGCACAGTAGACAATTTGAAATTCCTTTAAAGTCCTTTAAAAATCCTTCGAAATCCTTTAAAATCAGTCTAGAACCCTGGTGGACAAGACCTGAGTGTGACAGAGGAAATGGAGGGGAGTTCCATGTTGATACAAGACGGCCAGGCAGGAGGGAATAGTGTGTGGTCTCAGGAAGGAATAAAGCGGCTGAGTGAGGAGAGCCTAATTCTGATACGAGGAAAGACACAGAATTTAAAAAGAACCTAATAATCAGGAAGCAAGGAAGATACACAGGATGCCCTCTCCCGATAAGCCGAGACAGCACTGCTCAGGCGGGTTAGGGCCTGAGTGAGCAATCAGTTTTTAAGACTTCCTCTAGTGGAGGGAGAACTGAAGACCTATGTTTGCATGTGGGGCTTGTATAAACTGGATTTTTTTTTTTTTGAGACAGTCTCACGCTGTCACTCAGGCTGGAATGCAATGGTGCAATCTCGGCTCACTGCAACCTCCACCTCCCAGGTTCAAGGGATTCTCCTGCCTCAGCCTCCCAAGCAACTGGGATTACAGGTGCCTGCCATCACCCCTAGCTAATTTTTTGTATTTTTAGTAGAGACAGGGTTTCACTATGTTGGCCAGGCTAGTCTCAAACTCCTGACCTCGTGATCGACCCACCTCAGCCTCCCAAAGTGCTGGAATTACAGGCCACTGCGCCTGGCCATAACCTGGATTTTAAAACCAAGAGCGTTAGCTTCCCCAGCTTAGCGGGTAACGCAAGCTGGGTCAGGGTCACTGAACAAGCGTTAACATCTCCTCCTCTGAGGTGTCACTTCCTTGGACTACTTTATCGTGTAAATAATGAGTTTTTCTCCGTTGCAGAATCTTAGCCTTTTTTTGGTTTTGGTTTGGCAGTACATGTTAAAATGTGTAATCGGCATTTGGTTTAGCTGTGCCCTTGGTCGGTGCTTGCAGCCTTCTTGAGACTGTAAACTCCATGAGGACAGGTTCCAGGGGTGGCCTGCTCACCACTGAGCCCTGCATTATGCCCGGCGTATAACACAGAGAATGTCTGCCTGCTGAGTGAGGGAATGGACCAACGGAGACAACAGGCCACAGGGGTGGACAGTGAGGCAGGTCACTAACTGTGCTGGGCTGTTTTTAGTTCTTGAAATTTTGTTCTCAGCTATTGAATACTCAATCATTTCTTTTAAAGTGTGGAGTTCTCCTTGAAATATGAACATTTTCAATAAAGAACATAATTAAGTACTCTATTTTCATATTTAAATAGAAAAGCATGATAAACTGTCCCCATCTCTGTAATTTCAAGGCTCTTTCCAATGTGGAGAACACTTCTGAGGTTGAGTGTAGACAGCCCTAACTCCCTCCAGTGGGATACAGCCTCCTGAGGGTGAATATTACAAGTCAAAGCTATGAAATAAACACATAGAATGTACCCTCCAGAACTTTTCACGTGGGGCTCTGTCTACTCTGCCTCTTACTGATGAGCAAGAAACCACACAAGAGAAGTGCTCTATACTGGGCAGAAGATCAACCAAGAAGTGTAAGGGAACAGGTGGTTCCATCTGCACAGGCATAGAAGGCTCTGCAGGTGAGATCTGCCCAGCAGGGAAATCCAAGTTTGGCAGATCACTACAATTCTCCATGAAACTTAAAGGATGGAGCCAGGAAGGGGAAGAAAATGTTGAAATCCACAAAAGAGGCACAAATGTCACTTTGGGTGTGTTTCGTCTGTCCACCCTTGAAAGCCTCTCATTGCTAGAAGTATTCAAAAGGGAATTAGAATTTTAGTCTCACCAAATGAGAAAAATTAAGGAAAAAACGGTTTTGTCCCCTCTTCATCTTTTTCCTCTCAATCCTGGGGACAGGACCCTTAGGGGTAGTGGGTGGGTAGGAGGGGAGAGGAGACGGCCCCAAAATGAAGCTCATGGCTCATGCCTTTCTCTTTCTGTCCATCATGGGCACAGTGTTCTGGCTCCACTTATAGGGAGAGGTGGAGGAAGACACACAGCAACAGGAGATCTCTGAGTTTAGAGCAGAAAGGGGACTCAAGAGATGACGTGGAGAGGCAGCGGGACACAGAGAAGCAGGCTGTCCAGGATCAAACTCCAGCCCCACTCTTTACTGGCTGGGTGATGTCAGGCAAGTACTTAACCTCCCTGTTCCTCAGTTTCTTCACTCATTCCAGATGGAGATGATGATAATACCTTTCTCCCAGGATCACTGTGAGAATTCTGAAATATGCAAATATCTGTAGGTGTTACTGTTGTCAGAGGAGGCAGTCCTGGGGCTTTAGGCTACACTGATTCACATTCTCATTTCGGGAAGTGTGTGGTGCTCATGTCTTTATAGGGAAGTGTTCCAAGAGAAGCCATAGCATTTAAGTTTCACACACAGCTTTCTTGAATTGGAGTAAGAGATGGGTTGGTCCGTGACAAGCATTCCCCACACCAAAATGGCAGCTCAGCAGCTTCATCCTGGGGACCTTCCTCCAAGTGCATTACATTCACTTTCCTCTCCTATCTTGGCTACTTCTAGTCTTTCATGACTCATTCCCCTCTTGTGTGTCCTCTCAGCATTTGGCTACCAGGAATCAGTAGAATAATCCAAACCCATCCCATTCTCTCTGTCCCAAACACCTGGCCTAGGATTGCCTCAAACTTGAGTCACTCAAATCTCGACATGGGAAACGCGAGGTCTGGGTGGCTCCCCACCTGGGCGCCCTCTAACAAGAGGGTTACAGCAGATGGATTCATCTCTGTGACCGATTATTTTCCATGGCCTTTGGCCATGTGACCTCGGACTATGATCTTGTCAGTTCTCATAAACTAACCAGGAGTGGAATGAATCACACTCAGAGAGGAAACCTCTCGGGGAAACTGCAACGGTCTGTGAGAGGGAGGAGAGAGTCGGGGATCCCAAAGGCCATGGGAGCCTCACCATCCCTCATGCCTTCCCTGTCTCTAAGCAGCTTTGACCTTACACAAAGGGAAAGGGGAGGAGGCAGTGGCCATGGGAGGCAGGCTGGACTGTAGGAGGGCTACTCTTCTGAGTAAGATTTAGGGTCTCAACGCAAGAGCCCAATTGTCCCTACTCCATTCAACTCAGAGAAATTACTGGCCTTAGCCGCTCACTTGGTTGTGGACACCCAAACCCCTATTCTTAGGCTCCCCCATCCACCACAACAACATACGTGAAATAGCCAACACACATGCACGTGTGCACAAGTACCCATCCCTACTCCGAGGACTGGGTATCCTGCAGGAGGTGATGAAAATGTTGGGTAAGGCACTCTAGCCCCTTGACATCGTGTTGATGGTGAAGAGGTTTTTGAGAACGCTGCTTGAAGTGTTTACATTATGTCAAACACATTGATTAAAACTGAAAATGAAATGCCAATGAAATCCTCATATTCTCCAATATCCCAAATTTGGGTGTTGTGCGCACAAAACACTGATCTTTTCTGCCTAAATTTTTTTGCTTTAAATAATCTTTGAATTTCAAAGTTTTGTGTCTCTGCCGCTTTAGATCATGAGTTTCCTTGAGTTCTCTGACAAGTTAATATATTGTTAGAGAAATCATTTCTGAATAAAATATGCACATGTAAACAAATCCCTTAATTATGTATACATTCTAATTACATTCTGGGCATTCATTTGATTGGGTCATGTGTCCATGGACAGAGCACACGAATTTATGCATACACAGAAACTCAGAGCACAGCACGCTGTTTGAAGAGTCCAAACTTTATCTTTCAACAAAGTTTAGCTGCTTTCCTTTTGCAAATGCATTTAATTTTATCTGGAAACTTTCTGACGTTAGAAATAGAACAACTGTAGTTTCTCATTATGTTTGCTGCCAGAATCCATGCTTGGTTGCTCAACTAAAGACCTTATATTCCTAATTACTACCACATGCCCATATCCCAAGCGAAAGAAAACTTATCGATTCTGACAGCCCACTCTCTCAACACTGAATTCCAAATGAAAACTCAGAATTTGGCCAAACATAACATTTCATCAATCTTGTTTTACTGACTGGAAAAACAACATCAAACAAAGGGTGCTAATGGCCCTTCATTACCGTGCCTTTCCCAAGCTTATATTTTCTGATGAAAGATCTAAGTGACCAAAAGGCTTCTTTAAACTACTTAGTAATTAGCTTTTGAACCAGGAAACAATGCGTAAAGTAAAGTGAACAGGCCCGGTGCTGATGACAGGACGGACTCTGCGTCTGCAGGGTCAGGAACAGTGGGGACCCAGAAAGAACATTAAAAGCAAAGTGCATTTTCATCAAGGGAAAAGAAAACAGAGAGAGAGAGAACACCAGGCTAAAAGTGGTGATAAAAGATTACAGAGCCAGAACAGAATGACAGGAAGTCTGTGATCTGAAGTCATCAGCACCTGAAAGTTTGAGTGGAACTGCCAGGGTGAAAGATGACTGGATCGGACTGGGGGTAGTGAGGGAGTGCCGGACTGAGGGCCCCATCTGGGTTGCCCAGCACCAAAAGCTGCCAGCCTCCAGCCCACCCACCAGCCCACCCACATTTGACTAGGAAAACTATTTCATTAAAAAAAAAATTATCTGGAATGAGAGTCAAGAAATATTTTCAACCTAGCCTTCAGGGCAATTGATTTTATTGACTTCTTCAGAGGCAGTGACTGGGAAATGCTGGCAGAGACAGTGGGAGACAGGGAGGCCATAAAGAAACCCCCAGGCCCTCACAGTGCCTTCTGCTTTATGGAGACCTGTCCACACCTTCAAGGCAAAAGGAATCGAGAGGCTGTTTTCCTCTTGGCATGGGATACATGACCAATGGGAATCTCTGGACTTATTTGGCCTTTTGGATCCAACCAATGGCCCAGAAATCAGAACGGCTTGGTTCCAACCTCATCCAGGGCTGTTAAGATAATAGTGAGGGGAGGACTCCATTAGAGGGAAGATGGAGGGATGTGCTGCCTCCATGAAAAGACGCCAGCTGGCCTCCTCTTGCCCAGTGTCCTTCGTGCCTTTGAAAGGAAACTGGTGTCCTGTGGGTAGTTCAAGAAAATGAGCCCTTTTGTCCACCTCCTGATTTCCTGTGCAGAGTCCTGGACACCTGAGCTCAGGAAGCATTGGACTCACTGACCAAAGGGAAGGGTCCGCTCCGTCCCACACGGCTGACTGTCAAAACAAGGAAGAGGCAGCAGCGGAGGGAAAAACAACAGTCCCGGCCTGATTTTATTTCCTCTTAAAAAAAAAAACAAAGAAGCTCTTTAAGAGTTCATTTGAAAATGAACGAGAAGGAAAACAAAACAAAACGAAACAGTTCCATGACAGGAACTTCCATGACTGGGAAGAGACATGAGTGATGAAGGTTTTCTGTGTCTTGATCCGTATGGTAGGATGGTAGTTCCTGAGTGTGTACACAGGTACAAGTTCCTCACTCTGTATGTTAAAGATGTGTACATTTAACTCTATGTAACTTATGTCTCAAACCAAAACAAACAAAGGTGACTGCCCCAGAAAAAACTTTAAAAAATAAATAAAGGATGGCTGCTGCCAGCCACCTCTCCCCCACAGCATTCCTATCTTGAGATGGTAAGGTGCTCCCCCTTACTTAGGAGAAAATCTTGGGGTCTCTATTGAACCTGCACATCGATACAGAGTGATGAAGTGATCTGAGCACACACTGAAATAGTTCCCAAGAAGAAAGCGTTCACGTTTGAGAACCAAACAGTAGATTCATCAGGAATAGCATGGAGTACCCTAAAATACCAGAAATAGAATATTTCTTGACCAGAAGGAATGTCAGCTGAGTAATGAGTCCCTTTGAGGATAAGCAGGTGCCTCCTGGACGAGGAGGAAAACTGGGCTTCCAGTGGCCACAGTGCCTTTGTAGTCGGCCAGATGACCTGGATCTGCCACCCAAGGACTTCCCTGCCAGAGTCTTATCCTGCGTTATTGCTTCACACAAACCACCATAGGAAGGCATCATACTAGTCTGAGGGACCAGAATTTTATCACGTAGCCAGATGATGTGAAGAATGAATGCGTTTTGTCTAGTTGTTAGGGATCAGAGCAGAAAATATGGGCCCGGTTATAAATGGACTCCTTTTAGGACAAATCCATTACAGCTCTTGGAGTCTGTGAATGGGAGTTGGTCCAAGCGTGGCAACGTCCTGGGGTCACCTCTGACATCACACCTCATGCAGAAGGTGGGCCTTCCCTCATAGAAGCACCTGCTGGAGTAGGGGAGGGGCGGGCTTCAGATGGCACCTCCACAAGGGACTCCTGAAAATCCCTCAACCACATCTTTTCTGATGCAACTGACTTACTTTCTGCCTCCATGTTTGTTAAAAGTCCCGCCGAATTTATTCCGATTCAGGATGAGAGCAGCAATTTCGGGCACGTAGCGGGCAAACATTGCCTACATGCATGAAACAAAGAAACAAGAGCCAAAAAAAAAAAAATGGCATGCAGAGAGGGTTCTACCGCAGCGGAGGCAGCAAAACCTCTTGTCATACTTACTTTCTTCCACTAACCGCACTATAGGAGCCCCCGTATTTCTTGCGGTTTCCTATTAACTCTATGATTTCAGGGACGTAGCTGGCAAACATGGCCTGAGAAGATAGGAGACAGAAGAGAGACTAAAAAAGACAGGCCAAAGAAAAGGGGGGGACCTGCTCAGAGTGGGGGTGACTAAGATCTGAGAACACAAAAGGATTAGGCCTGCCAAGGTATATATGGATACGTTGGGTCGTAAAAAAATAGAAGCACAAAGAGAGGAAGCTCCTGGAAACACATAAGACAAACAAACATTAGCTAACCTTGACAACTAAACAACAAAAACATCACAGTCAAGAAAAATACAAAGGACACAGGAACAAATAAGGTGATATCTAGTTCTTCTTGTTGGAGAAAAATAAGCAAAAGATGTGCATGCTACTGAAATTAAACACACACAGACATGTGCGCACGCACAGACACACGCGCACAGTTTTGCAAGAGAAGATCTTTCCTTCTCATTAAAATTCAGAGGAGAATCAACGCTTTTATGAGTGACAAAAGAAAACAAACACCAAAAGGTTAAAAACTAAATTTTTCTATTAAAAAAATATACTAAAAAGCACAAAAGGGAAATTTAGGAAATCACCTGGGAGGAGAAGATAGCAAGGAGAAACACAAATCTGCCATGTTTTGTCCAACAAACATCTTGCCTGTGGCTGGCTGGCTGGGTCTTGTTATACCTATGGGCACCGCACAGATGCTGCAGAAATGCTTGCTTGAATGTACACGTGCACATGCACATTTCTATACATTTTTAAATGTATATGCCCTATGCATACAAAACAGAGAGATGTGTATGCATCACTAAATATAAATGTGAGCACAGTGTACATACATGAAAGCTGTGTATAGATTAGGATTTTAATCACTCACTTCATAAATGGCAAAAAATCTAAACTTAAAACGAGCTACTTTGAAAGACAAAATGCAGCAACTGCCAATGTATGGCCAGAAATCCCCTCGATTTACATTATAACGTTTGGTTTAGTGCAACATAAAGAGCTGCCTAGACCTTTAAAAAGCAAACAGTGAAACTTTCTTTCAAGAAAGGAGGAAAAATATCCCACGTGTCCACCGCAGAATGGAGTGAGCTGTTGGCAAAACTGCACTCTGCTCATGTGGGGACATGCACCTGGATGAGACCAAGGTGCTGTCTGTCCTTTGATGTAGGGACCCCCCTTCTCTTTAGGGCAGGTTCCAGCCACAGTGTTTGTTGGAAGTTTGGGGAGGAACATAAAGGGGAAGGGGCAGCTCTTGAAACCGCAAACTGTCTACAAAGTATGGACAGCTTCTACCAGGTGACAGTCACTGTCCCTGCAGCATATCAGATGCTGAATTACATTGCTAAGGGGTAGACACTCTCCCTCATTAACAGCATCACTTTCTTAAGACAATTAGATTTGCTCCTGGCTAAATGGCTGTCCCTGACAAGGGCAATGTGCCTGGATCTATGGGACAAGTAGAATACACCAAGAATTATGCAGAAAAATCACCATCCTGTTTGGATTTACTTAGCCTGATTTTAACATTAAGGCTTGCTTCTAGTGCAGAACACAGTCTAAAATATGAAGCTTTAAGGAAATGTAACGTGGAAAATATTAACCATCCAAATTAACCTCATAATAAAGATTTTTTTTTTTACCAGTCCCCCGAGGATGAAGAAGACCATGAAGAGGCGGCCAAGCGTGGTTTTTGCGTAAACATCCCCATAGCCAACGGTGGACATTGTGACCATGAGTAAATAGACACATTCCCAGTAGGTGAGAGCCTGGTTGTTTTGGAAATTTTCCCATGGGTCCCCTGAATTCTCCACCTAAAGCAAATGGGACAGGGGAGAAAAAAGGAAAGCACGCTATTGAAGCGATACATACAATCAACCCGGAAGCTCGGCACTGCCGCAGGCCACTTGCTAACAACACACATCGCTCTCCACACGAGCTGTGTGGTTCCCGGGCTGAGTTCTCTTGAGTCAGGATGTGGAGCTCCTGAGTAAGACACAGAGAAAGTGGAGAAGTGGCGGCCGAAAATGTCTTCCTGGCTGATTGGGACAGAGTGGGAAAGCAAGAAGGGAAATATCTCTAGGCATTTTTTCTTCATCCGGTAAAATGTCTGAAGCCAGCTAATATTCAGGGCATTGTCTGTGGCCAGGTTTTAGAGCACTCTCTTCAAGGAAAGAGCCAGAGAGCCCTTCCCTGACCTTCTTCAATGGGTTTCTAAGGCCCAGATGGCCTGGCTCTGCCTCTCCCACAGAAATCCTAAACCCTTCCACAGGGGGCTGCCTCCTTCCCTCAGTTAGACCAAAGAGGTGCCTGATGGGCCCTGCTTCTTCAGATTTAAACAGCATCTCTGGGATCTGGCCCTGCTCTCCCTCCTTTGCAAGTTGCCAATGGTGGTCCTAGGCTTGAGGCTGCAGGAATCTTCCCAGGGGCATGGAAAGTGAGCTCATGAGAACAGCTTGCACTAGCACGGCCTGTTCGACCAAGAGCTGGCAAACGTTTTCAGCTTTGTGGGCCACACAGGTCCTGGTCAACTCTGTAGAGGCAAAACTTTAAAAAGTGGGTGTGGCTGGATTTGGAGAGTTGGAGAGCTTTGGTCCAAGATTGCAGTTTGCCCACTTTCCTGTCCTCCCATCATATTTGACCTGCCAACAAGGCTAGGAGGTAGGCAGGAAAGGTACTTTAGATACTCTCAGGAGAGAGGGAGCTACGGGTCAATTCTACTCAAACGTGCCAGTGATCCACCCGCAGGGCCTGCAGACAGCAGCCCACAGGCCTCCAGCTTTGCCTCTGCAAAATGTTTCCAGGGACTTAGCCTCCTTCACACATCAGTTTATCCTCAATGTGCCATTTTTCACAAAACTTTCCTGGTGAATCAGAAGGGACTTCACTAATATTAATAGTAAGGTGGGGTCATCATCTTATTAAAGACAACTATCTCCTCCACATAAGTGATTTGGGTGCTGAGTGCTTGGTTACAGCAAGAATTAGGGTGATTAAGGGTGATTTTGGCCAAGAATCTCAGCAGCATAAAGGGCTGGGTAGGAGACCCTAGATCTGGTGACTACATGAGCCCCGGCCCCCCACCCGCTGCCATCCCAGGCCTGTCTTCCTTTGGGTGATAATTACCTAAATCCCAAGTGTTGGCAGTTAAATGTATCCTTCAATCCCATATGCAAATAGAGGCTCAGCTACTGGCGGTCAACTTTATCCAAAGTCTCATAGCTAGATGAGGCTCCTTCTAGTTGTAACAGTCTAGGTTTGTATGAAACACACTTCCCACAATGGGTGTGCTCTCTAAAAGTCTGCCTTGGCGGAGTGGGAGAGGCTTGAATTACTATAAGGCTTTCAAAGAGTCATTCATAAAGAATTAACATTTTTGAGGTACAAAATAAACTGACAAGTAATCAGGCAAAAGACTTAAAGGTGGCTTTTTGTAAGGCAGAAGCGGAGAGAAATTGAGGGATGAACTGGTTGTTTACTAAGAGGTGTGGGTCAAACTTACAACCTTGTCCCCAGCGCTTTTCCCGGCGTTTGCTTAGGAAGCACTGCCATCTTGTGGCTTACTATAGTTATTGCAGACAGAAAGAAAATCTACCAAAGCCCCCACTGCAATACCAATGAGCAATGAATGGAAAAACGCAGGTTAATAGTGCAAACATTACTCACCATTTGGAACTAGTTTGGGGTAAAAAGGTTGGAAACCCAGACAATTGTGTGGTTGCTTCCCATTTTCCTGTCTACAACCTAGGTGAAGTTTCTTTCCAGTAACATAAATTGTAGGTAATAAAATGACTCAGAGAGGGTCTTGTTGCAGGCAAGCGAGAGCGGAAGGGTCTTCGAGGTTACTCACCAAATGGATGAATCCGGCTGCAGTCAGCCATGTGCTGATAAATATGGAGAGCAGATTCACCAGCTTGATGGAATTACTGTGCAAGAGACAACAAGCAAAATCCCAGGTTACCAAGGGAAGGCCCTGCTGGGGCTGCCTTACAGGGTAACAGCACCCGCTTGGGGGAAGAGGCTGCCACATCTAACTCCCAACCATTTCACCATGATAAGGGAATTCTAGATGGTGGCGGAAGCGGCTGGGATGAAGGTCAGGACAGAGCCTATGGGAATTTTAACTTTGGTAAAAATTAACTTTTAGTTTAAAAACTCTTCAAAGCTACAGGAAAGTGGAAAGAACAGTATAATGAACACTGGTATGGTCTTCATTTAGACTGACCAATTATTAACATTTTACCACAGGTGCTTTATCACCCTACACACTTTTTCTCTTATCCCCCTGCCCTTTACCTTCTCTTCTTCGTGTGTGTGTGTGTGTGTGTGTGTACTTTTTTTTTTTGCTAAACCATTTACCAATAAATGAGAGACATCATGACACAAGTCCTAAATACTTAGCACTCAACTCCTAAGAAGAAGGGCATTGCACAGCATAATCGCAATACCATTTCACACCTGAGAAAATTAGAACGTAAAAATCCAGTAATGCTATTTAGTATGCAGACCTTATTTAAATGTCTCCACTTGCCCCAAAATTATGCTTATTGATTTTTTTCCCCCAGACGCAGGTTTCATGCATTGCATTTGGCTGTTAGGTGGCTTAACTCTGAGGAAACAAGGACAGAGAGTCAATATTCTGGGCTTTACCGGCCATACAGACGTCGTCACAAATACTCAACTCTGCCACTGTGGCTTCAGAGCAGCTTTTGGACAACAGGTACAAGAATAGATATGGCTTTATTCCAATAAAACTTTATTTACAGAAACAGGCAGCAGGCATGGGATACAGTTTGCCAATCCCAGCTTCAGTCTCTTTCAGTGTATAAATGACACCACTCCTTTGCCCATTTTTGTCTTTAATGACATTAAATTTTGTGTGAACCCAGGTTGTCTTTTAAAATGTCCCATATTCTAGATCCTGTTTACTTCATTTTTTTTTTTTTTTTTTTGAGACGGAGTCTTGCTCTGTCATCCAGGCTGGAATGCAGTGGCAGGGCGGCTCACTGCAACCTCCATCTCCCAGATTCAAGCGATTCTCCTGCCTCACCCGTCCTAGTAGCTGGGATTACAGGTGCCCGCCACCACGCCCGGCTAATGTTTGTATTTTTAGTAGAGACGAGGTTTCACCATGTTGGTCAGGCTGATCTCGAAATCCTGACCTCAGATGATCTGCCTGCCTCAGCCTCCCAAAGTGCTGAGATTATAGGCGTGATCCACTGTGCCCAGCCCTGTTTATTTTTTATATAAATGTTATTGTGAATGTTTGAGGTTTACAACATGATGTTATCTTACCTAGTTACATTTTTGTGACAAGAGCAGCCAAAATCTACATATTTAACAAAAATTCCAAATACCATACAATTTTATTAGCAATAGTCCTCATGTTGTATATTAGACCTCTAGACCTGATCATCCTACTTACCTCCCTACTTAAGAATCTCTGCAGAGATGGCATCATGTCAGGATATGCCAGCCCACTCATGCTAGGTCCATTCACGTGGCTAAGGCGGAAATGCTAATCTCTCCACTGAGAGGTGCCTATTTCCCTTTGTAGTGAATATGCCACCTTGAGTGAGGCCCTGAGACCGCAGGCATAGCCTGCTCCTCAACATCCTTATACCTAATAGCTTTGGCATCCACTGATGTCCTTGAATGGATCAATTGGAACTCATGACATTGTGAGCTCCCTGGGAGCTGGGGCCTTATCTGTCTGGATTCCAGGAGTCCTGGGTCCCTGTCACATAGCAGGCCCCTGTGACTCTGCACTGAGTGCACTGGTCTCTGTCCCTGCTCTATTCCTAAACTGCAACCTGTTAACTCCCACTGGGACATACCTTGAATGCTGCTGTCAGCAGGTCACTTCACTGTCCAAAGACTTCATGTTGACTAAAAGATGACACTCAAACTCTCTCCTTCCGTTGTCAATACCTTGTGAAGTCCCAGGTCTCCCACCATCACTCTTTCACATAAACTCATGAAAATGCCATCCCAGCTAAACCTATTTACTATAGTGATGTTTACACTATTTACTTAACTCGAAAGCCCTTCCATCTAGCCAAATATTCCCCATTCTTCAAAGCCCAGTTCAATCCCTACTGCTTCTTTAAAGTCATTCCACCCACCTGTAAGACAAAGTGACTTTCCCCAGCAATCACCTCCAGCCATTCACTGGTAATTGATCCTACTTACTTAAGATGTCTTTTGTAAAGTTTAAGGTTGCTATTTGACTCTTGGGTTCCTTGCTGCCTTTTTCAGAAAAGAACTCTGTTTTCTACCTCTTACATTTTCCCGGTAGTGGCTTAATGCAGCCTACAGCGTTGCCCAACCCATTGGTTTTGGTCAATTCATTTCTGTTATGACTGTCCTCTCCTACCTCTCTCTTTTGGAGAACCAGTGATTTAATTCTAGGAGTTTAAGATCACAGTAATAGTATCCGCTAGGATGCTTACAGTTCTTTCCCAGTGCTCACCACATGTGCCACCATCCTAAGTGCTTTATGTATACTGACTCATTTAATGCTCATAACAACAATCTTTCTTCTACGGAACAGCACAGAGGAACCTATGTTCTTAGTTTTTCCAGAGTTGATTCTGACACTTCATGGAAAGAATAAACAGATATTTTCAATTTTTTGGGTGAGACTGATCTTTTGAGATGTGTGGGATAACTTTCTTTTGGTTCAAAAACTTGGAAAAACAACCAAAATGTCCATTCTGTCTCTCTTGGTAATTTCTAGAGTTGCCAAGTGATAATAATTGCCAATATTTATTGAGTCCTTATTATATGTTAGATGTTGTGTTGAGCAGAATTCTCTCCTGCCTCTACTTTGTAAGTCTTCTAAGATGTGCTCCAGTACTTGAGGGTAAGAAACAGATGAACAGGTAGCCAGCAGCAAAGGGAGGGCTCTTAGGGAGGTGTGTGTTTTTCATTTTCTCAGGGGACTGTTAAATACCAAATGGCTTCACTTACAAACTCCTGGATCCTTGGGACCTGAACACAGCAGTGTCTCACCAGCAACTATGTGGAGTCCTCTGGAGATATTAAACTTATTTGGAGGCTGAGCCTCTTGGTGCTTTGGGAAAATGGCCTGAATATGATGATTATTAAACTCTAAATGATGGTTACAGTGATATTAATAGTGCTTTAGGGAGCTCTTGCTGTATGTAGAACATTTCATCACTGTTGCTAAAACAGTCCGTGTTTCGCTCTGAAATCGGATTATTTTTATGACATCAGCATTATCACAGATCCCTAGGTTTAGGAATTTGCTTTCTCAATAAAACTCTATGACCAGGCATCTGAAAGTTACAAGCAAAAGATGCAAGGTTAAGCCTTGGCGGACATTCTCCATACTCTGAAATGTGAACCTTGCCTAGTTGAGTAGGGCTCCTTGAGAAGAGAGGGTGGGGGTTTCCAGGAGCAGGGCTGTGTGCTCTGCACAGCAAAGGTTGTGTATCTCTGCATGGAGATAGTCACAGCCTTCCTGACCAAGCCCAGGGATCTGGGCCAGACATGAAGCTACCAATGGTTACAATGATTCACGCTGTTCAGATTCCAACCCCCTTCCTATGCCTTCAGGGAGATTATGATCTTATCGTGAGAACCTGACCCATCTAAAGTAAATCATTCTCACATTTCTAATACAATTCCTGAGTCCCCATCCCATGAGTTCTAATTCACATCGATGGACACAGTGAATCATTATAGGACAGGCACAGGATTCTTGTAGATTAGAGACCTCTTCCAAGAAACTATGGATGCTGTGGGTCTGGCTCCAGAGATTACAGCTGTAAACCTAGAGCTTCTGGGGCCTTCCTTGTCCTCTATATGTTTAATAAGACATGTTTCGGTTAACACAGAAAATTGCACTTCTTGTATGCAGAACTGTAAATCTGTCCCTTTTCTGCTTGTCTCTAATTTTCCTCTCTGTTTCTGGTACTACCAGGTGTTGCTGGCCTTGTTTTGTTTTATTGCTCTCTTTGTTGGACAGATGTAAAATACCCACCTCCTAAAAAGTTAACTGGACTGCACCACACTAACATAAATGGTCTGAACTATGACATGAGTAAAGCAAAGTGAAATTCTGCCAGTTCTATCCATTAACTGTCTCTAGATCCCTTCTTCTCTCTCTGCCCCAATTTGTACAGCCTACAGCCATGCCCTATTACCTCTTCCCCGGACTACTGCCTCCTAATTGGTCTTATGGTCTATGAGTTCTTTGATGCTTCAATCCCATTCTCTATACCACCGCTGGAATTGTGGATCTTTCTAAAATGTTAATCTAACCACATTTCCTCTCATGATTAAAATCCTTCAACAGCTCTCCTTTGTTCTCAGTAAAGCCCATGAATCTAAGAACCTGCATGATTTGGCCTCTCCCTGAACATCGCTTGCAATCTCCATATAGAATACTCTTCTTTACAAACTTTACCTTGGAGCCATTTCTAAGGTCATGTAAGTAGTAAGTTTTAGTTTCGAAAATGCCTCCCAAAAACATATTGGTTAGGTATATGATGACTCATGCATATAATGGAACGCTATGTGAAAAACCAAAGGTGGCGTAGTAGATGTAATCATTATCTCAAAACAGTGTGGCGTGGAGGCAATTTTATTCATCTTTTATGATTCTGTATGTTGTTGCAATGATTACGATGAACAGATTTTAAAATTAGAGGAAACAGGCCAGGCGCGGTGGCTCACACCTGTAATCCCAGCACTTCGGGAGGCCAAGGCGGGCAGATCACCTGAGGTCAGGAGTTTGAGACCAGCCTGGCCAACATGGTGAAACCTCGTCTCTACTAAAAATATAAAAATTAGCCAGGCATGGTGGCCGGTGCCTGTCATTCCAGCTACTTGAGAGGCTGAGGTAGGGAGAATCACTTGAACCTGAGAGACACAGGTTGCAGTGAGCTGAGATCGTTCCACTGCATTCCAGCCTGAGCAACAAAGTGAGACTCAGAGAGAGAGAGAGAGAGAAAGAAAGGAAGAGGAGGAGAAGGAAGAGGGAGGGAGGGAGGGAAGGAAGGAAAGGAAGGAAGGAAGGAAGGAAGGAAGGAAGGAAGGAAGGAAGGAAGGAAGGAAGGAAGGAAAAAAGAAAAAGATAAAACAGCAACGCAATTCCCATTTTGAAAAAATTTGCTGAGTGATCCATGTTTTACTCATCAATATCTAATGCAGTCAATGAGACGGGGAATTATAGCCTTTAAACACAGCTGCTGACTTTCCTCTGATAGTAGAATAAGTGTTCTATCACCTGTGTGTTAGATCTCTGGTTTGCAGGGCAATTGAGGAACTGCCAAAATGGTGAGAGGGAGTCTCCTTGCCTCCCCTTTAATTGGCCTGTTTCAGGCCATGGAGTATTCTAGGCCCCCTGTGGGCTTGCAGTTTGGGAAAGGACCCTGATGCTGGTCATATACTGTGATTGGCCCATTTCATCCCGTGCACTTTAATTTTCCTTCTGCTGCCTTCTCAATTCTGCATCAATCTTTCTGTCCACCTTACGCTTCTCTGCCCTGTTTCTTCCAGCTCTTGGCCCAGTGAGGCAGCCAAAGTACTGAAAATGAAATACCAACTCCAAATCATTATTTCAAATTTCATCACAAAGCCTCCGTCCCTACCTAATGCCATGGATTGGCAGGGATTCACTGCCAAAGAGAGCCAGACAAAACCTCCCTAAAGATGATGACATGGGTCCCGCAACCCACCCTCCTGGAAGGACTGCTATGAAAGCAGCAGAGTAAAGAAGAGTCACAGGAGAATCGCTAAAAGTCCAAAGCCCTGCAAAAGCCAAGGCTGCACTTTCTCTGGGAAAAGGAGAACTTTGGGATCCACACTTGGGGATGCCCAAAAAGAAGGAGCCAAGATTAGCCAGGCCAGCACCTGGAGAGAGAATGGGCTCAGAGAGTCATCCTAGAGCTTCTAGAGTTCTTACAATTACATGATGTTTGCTTCTGTTCCTGGTGACCTGGTCTTTCCTACCCTCTGAACCTCATCCTCTTCTTTCCACCACAGAATGCTTAATGTCCAGGAGTACAGAATTACCCAGTTTCCCCAAGTGTCATGCTCTCACACTAGTGTGATGTTTGCAGCTTCCTTGATTAGAAGACAACCCCACTCCTCCCACCCCTCACATGCCCAGCACCCTCCCCACCGAGGATGACATTAGTTTTCTATCAGGCTTACCTGAAGCACCCCCTTCTCCTCGAAAAGATCTTTGACTACCCCACAACTCATGCCAAGCCCAGCTTAGTTGCTCCCCTCCCCTCTCAACCCCTGGGCATACTGACATCAGCATTAACCATACCATCAGACAGCCTGGCCCCCACCTAGCAAGGTCTCTGCCAGCAGGACTCCATCCTAGCACCCACCTTGCTGCTGACACCAATGGGTGCTCATTCCAGGCTTGCTGAATTACCTCAACCACCTAGTTATGACCATAAGTGATGATAACTCTGAAAACCCATGTTGTGGGGTTGTGGAGAAAAGTACCCTCCAATAAGAGTTTCACATAATGGGAAATGGGGTGCTGGAGAAATGCTGTTTTGGGGCCCAGATGGCAGATGCCCAGCCAGCCTTCCACCCCGTGACTCTTCCCTAGGGCCATTTTCTCCCTCGTCCCCTGGCTGGCTGCTTCAGCTTCCCCCACTCTGCACTGAGACGAGGAAGCACCCATAACTGTGCAGTTGGTGGGTGAACTGACCACTAGGGAGTCCACAGCCACTTCCTGCATCCAAAGGAAAGAGAGGTGAGTGTTCTAGCAGAAGGTCAGAAAAAGATACTCAGATGGTCCACCATTCTCTCAAGTCCTAAAAGGGTCCAGGGAGTAGACGATATTCCCCAGAGCAATGGAACTTTCTCAAAATGCTGGCATCAGAGATTAAAAATCCCCCTAACATGATGCCATTGTGAAACAGGGACAGACAGATACTACCTGATGCTACAGAATATCACAAAACACAATCCCTACCAGAAAAATGAGTGTCTCTTAAGGACAAGGCTCTATGCTTGGTGCTAGGTACTCGTACATTCTACTTTAAAAAATGCAGTATAGTGGAGCAAATCTGACATAGGTAAATATTGGAGAGATGGCAGCTTCACTGATCATGTACATTTCAAAAGTAATATGTTTCTAGTACCTAGAATAACCATTAAAAGGCAGAAATCAAAGTTATTGTCACTCAGAAAAATATGAAGAAAAACAATATTCACCGTATATGAATAATATTACATTATTGCTAATAAATAGAGGACTCATGAATTCTTATCTCAGGATAATGAACAGTAAAAGGTGGGAGGACATATTTTAAAGACTTCAGTGCCATCAGAGTCTCTTTTTCTTTTCAACTTGGCTAATAGAAAGTGAATTTGACCTCACAGTCACAGAGATGAACAGTCAGAGGAAACCGATTTGGAATTAAACCAAAACAAAATAAACAAGCAAAAAAAAAACACAAACGACCAAGGATTAAAGCCAATCATAGGCTGAATTTGTTGGCTGTGTCAGGTTCATTCAGGAAGCTGGGTCCCAGCCTATGTTACCAGGAAAATGATGCCGAATCTATTCCTCAAAACTGTAGCTATATTAATTACAAATCACAAAATACGGAGGTGTCCTGTTTTTAACCATTTATCAAATGCATGAAGGGCAACCAAAGAGGAAATGGAATATTAGAAGTGAGCTTCTTAGAGTGTAATTTTCTAGGAGAGAAATTTATGGCCTGTACTTATTCTCCATTAGAGCACGTCTAACCTCTTTTATTAGTTTATTCATCAAGACAGCCCTGGTTTCAGGGCAGCTCTGCAAGCCGGCAGGTCATCAGGAAAGGGATCCTCTGGGGGCTTTTCCTCCTGGTCCAGTTGTGTTTTCCAGATCATAACGCAGTTAACAGAAGTATTCATGGTGCATTCTTCAGGAGGTTTGTAGGTTTTCCCCCAAAAGGCAATTCACAGAGCAAGCCCCAAGGGCTATATGGATATAAAGTGAACATCTAAAATGTGCTTTGAAATGAAATGATTTTCTGTTTGCCGTATGAGGTTTGTGATTGCCTCTCACAGCATTGCTTCTATTGCCTTTATGACTGGGTTCAATTTCTTATTTAGTGATGTAATAAAGGGGCGATTTAGAATCTGGCAGCAAGGACTTCCCAATCAATGAGCAAATCTATCCCTCATTCACTGTGCACCTCTCCCTTTGACACCGTGGCTCATATCTGGGCAACCCCACTAGGCACCCAGATATCAGCCATGCGTCCCTAAAATTGTCCCTACTCCCCTGCCTGCACGGCTATTTCCCTCTTTTCACCACATAGTTCCCTGGTCCTGCAGAAGACAGCAACCCAAACCCTACTCTGGGTTTTCTCTCCCTCTTTGTGTTAGCTCACTCTTTCTGTAAATCATGTAACATTAATAATGTCACTGTGATGAAAGAAAGCACACTTGATATTTGCAACTTGGCATAGGAGACTGGAATGAAAAAAAAAATACGACAAAGAACATCTTACCTTGTTTTAAGAATATTCAGAAACTGCAAAATTTCTGAAAACTGTATCAGTCTCAGAGCTCTTAAAAATCTCAAACCTGGAAAGAAGAGTGACAGAGAGATACATTATTTTCAATGTGTGGTTTTAGTGTTCACAGTCTGCCATTTGATTTACGGTTCCCAAGGGTCAAAGGGATGGGAAGGTCTTGCAGAAGATAAACCAACTGGTACCTCGGACACATTCCCTCATTCTGATTCTTGACTGGTTTAATCTTGGCTGGTAAATGGACTTTCTCCTTATAAAGGTAGCCTGTTTGGAACCTCTTTAGGGGAAGCGCTCATGGGGAGGAGCCAGGTTAATGAGACTTTTCATTTGGTGATCTCTGACTGAAAGCACGGTTTCTAAGTTACCTAGCTGTCTGGCAGGATTTTGTCTCTGAAAAATCCTAGGAATTGTGATAACTCAGAGTAACCCTTGTGCTAAGAGAAGATTGAGACTAAATCGGATAACCTTATGTCTTTGATGGATTTTATTTTTTATCTTTATCTTCAGCCCTGATAAAATGAAGAGTACAGCCCACAGTGTTATCTATTTTCTGCAAACTTCTATATTTTCCTACCAATAAAAAAAAAAAAAAGATCAGTAAGATATCAAACCCCACAACTTCAGGATTCAAAATTTATATAGTTCCCTTTTTATGAAGAGTTAAGATAAATGGTTTGTCCTTTCTAAATCAACAACCTCTCTTGAATGGAAAAGAAACATCAATGTTTAGGTGGCCGAAGAGAGATGAAGAAGGAAAACACATCAAGAACCCTTTAAAAACGCAAATTATTATGTTTTAGTAGCTAAGAGTAAATTATATTTCTGTTGAGGCAAAGTTCATGAATCAGAACATTCAGTCAGTCCTGGGCTATAACACTACGGCTATCATGCAAGGGAATGACTTACAAAACGCTGGTTTGTCACAGCTTTGAGACACACTGAATGTCACACCCACTCCCAAGGGGATTTTCTTCTGCATATTTTCTAGAAGCATTTTATGAAGCACCATCGTGTGCCAAAGGCAGTGTGACGTCCTCCAGAGCACTGAATTGACAGACAGCTCCATGCCCGTGGGTGGGGCTTTGTTCTCCCACACCTGTGAGGCAGTAAAAAGGCAGCCTAGGGCACAGCGGTGGGAAGGAATCCTTACTACCTTCTACTTGAACTAAGAGTACGCTAACTTCGCCCAACATGGAGCTGAGCTGTTTAGGTAATAAGGGAAAATTAACTTAAAGCTCGTGGTGTGGGGGAAAATCTGACTCTACAAAGAAAGGAGGAGAAAAGGATTGGCTCAAAAAATAATTTCTCATCTGAAAAAATTTGCCATCACGGACAGAAGACATATTTATGAAAACATTCTCCTTCTATGCTAAATAATACTTATATAACTTTTTATTAAATAATTGCAGAGATGAGACAGGATGTTGATGAAATAAAAGGGCTCATGGCCAAAAGCACAGTCGTAACTGAGCTGATGAAAGGCTGACTTAGCACTGCTGAAAACCGGCCACGGTGCGGAGCACAAAATTAAGAAATCATCCCAGAAAGCAGAGAAAATAAGGGAAAGGGAGGAAAAAAAGATGAAACTTCAGAAAGTAGACACAGAGTAGAGATCACAGAGATCCAACCCATGAATAAAATGTGTTCAAAAGGGAAGTCCAAACACGACACTGATCATAAGCAAAGGCCAGGACATCACAGAAAAGAACTTTTGAGATACGAAAAATCGACTGGAGACTAAAACGTAAAAAGAAGGATCAGCTCTTAGAGACCAGAGCCATGAAGCATCTGGCTTTTCACATTCATGTTTCAAGTATTAAAATCAAGCAATAAAAATGAAGCATCAGTGTTGATGGGGTTATGCACCATTAAAATAACAAAGATCACTATATATAACAATAAGTGTTAAATAGCGATTAGGAAATTCTCATAATTTTTAGACAATAGAATCTGACCCAAGATTTTTATACCCAGTCAAGTAGTTGTTCAAGAATGAAAATGACAACAAAATTTCAAATTCTAAGGTCTCAGAACAATATATTGTTTGCTCAGTATGTGCATAAAGCTTTCAAAGGGGTTCATAAGGCTTGCTAAATCAGAATGGGAGGGGCAAGGGCTGGAAATAAAATCTATAACAGACTCTACTGCTGGTTCTAACCTTCCAGCCCAGCCTAGACTGTTATCTCATACCAGCATCACTGCCGCATATTACTGAGCTAAAACAAATTTAGAAACTTGGAGTAGAAGGCCACTGGCAATTAGCATTGAAACCATCAAAGATATAACACCCTCCCATGTTCCTCCAGGGATATGCTCCAAGACTTCCCAGTGAATGTCTGAAACCTCAGATATTCACTGGTGTGTGTATTACTTACACATACCTATGGTAAAGTTTAATTTATAAATCAGGCACAGGAAGGTATTAACAACGAGAATAAGGGAGAGGCACAGTGGCTAACATCTGTAATCCCAGCACTTTGGGACGCTAAGGCAGGCAGATCATGAGATCAGGAGTTTGAGACCAGCCTGGCCAACATGGTGAAACCCCATCTCTACTAAAAACACAAAAATTAGTCGGGTGCTGTGGCACACGCCTGTAATCCCAGCTACTCAGGAGGCTGAGGCAGGAGAATTGCTTGAACCCAGGAGGCAAAGGTTGCAGTGAGCTAAGATCATGCCACTGCATGCCAGTCTGTGCGACAGAACAAGACTCCATCTCGGAGAAAACAAACAAACAAACAATGACAATAATAAAGTAGAACAATAATGACTATATGCACCAGTATCACTATTCTTGTACTTTGAGGTGATTATTAAGTAAAATAGGGGTTACTTGAACACATGCAGTGTGGCAGCAAGACATGGGTGTGCCCACTCAGTGGCACTGAGAGACTAATGGGTCGGGAGTGCAGATGGCGTGGATGTGCCGGACAAAGGGAGGATTCTTGTCTCAGATGGGGCCAAGCAGGTCAGCACGCAACTTAAAACTTATGAATTGTTAATTTGTAAAATTTTATATTTAATATTTTCAGACTACAGTTGACCGGGGGTAACTGAAGCCTTAGAAGGCAAAAGCATAAATAAGAGGCACTCCTGTAGAAATACACACACTAACAATGTATTAGCCGCTTAGGGTTTAATCGTGAAAATACTGTGAGTGCATAGATATACTTTTATTTATGGAACTACAAATAGAATCCAAACAACCTAAACTTCAAACTGGATTCCTTCTTTTAATCTTTAAACGATGCCGTTTGTATCGTATATCAGTTGCTAATCTGCAGCTTGCCACATTTGAGCGAGCCACAAAAACATAGTAGAATAAAAGGTTTTCTTTTAATTAAGGCGTATGAAAGTAAGGGGAGGAAAGAAATGAATGCAGAGGCCACAGGGTCCTGTCCTCTTGCTAGAGACAAACTGCAGATCTAGCTCTGAGCACCTTCTTAACAAAAGCAAGCAAGGAGACAGGATAAGATTAATAGTGTATACATAAGAGAGAAAAACAAACTGGCTTGCAGGAGAATCATTTATTTTTCTCAACATGGAGACCAGAGGGATATGTCTCCCTGCAAAAGGGACCCAGGGTGTTGCAGAAGCAAGACTCCTTGGGCTGAACAAAGGTGGCCTTTGCTTATTTGACTGGCACTGAGTTTCATTAATGCAAATGAGTCGATGAAGTTCTCCATAGTTTAAAAAAGTCAGTCGACATTTTATCCTCAGATCAAGCCGGATTATCTGGAGAAATGGTTGATCTAAAGCATGTGTCTTTCAGGAATCATTCATAATATCTTCTGTATTAGTCCATCCTCACTCTGCTAATAAAGACATACCTGAGACTGGGCAATTTATAAAGGAAAGAGCTTTAATTGACTCACGGTTCTGCAGGGTGGGAGAAGCCTCGGGAAACTTACAGTCATGGCAGAAGGGGAAGCAAACACATCCTTCTTCACATGGTGGTGAGAAGGAGAAGCACCAAGCAAAGAGGGAAAAGCCCCTAATAAAACCATCAGATCTCGTGAGAACTCACTCACTATCATGAGAATAGCAGCATGGGGGTAACTGCCCCCATGATTCAATTACCTTCCACCAGGTCCCTCCCACAACATGTGGGAATTATGGGAACTACAATTCAAGAGGAGATTTGGGTGGGGACACAGCCAAACCATATCAGCTTCCTGACTGCCTTCTGCCCTAGACCTCTTGTGGTCTCTGCTCAGAAGCCTTCAGTACCCTCCCTCATTTCATACAGAGTAAAAGTCAAAGTCCTTCAAAAGTCTAAAGTGATACCACCCACCACCAGCACTATTCCCTTTTGGATCTAATAGCTTCCTACTGCCACTCCTACTGTGAATGATTCCTGAAAGACACGGTGATCTGGCAGGTGTCTGCAGTGACCCTTGAACACACAGGCATGCTACTGCCCCAGGCCTCTGCACGTGCGGCCTCTCTGCCTGGAATGCTGTTCCTCAGATGCCCACATGGCACATTTTCTCACCTCCTTTGGGTTCTTACTCAGTGTCCCTTGATCAGTGTGACCTTCCCTGGCTACCCAACCTAAACATGCAACTCCTCTCACACAACCTCTGAAACGCCCTACCCTCTTTCCTGCTTCCCTTTTCTCTGCAGCATGAAGCACCAGCACCTCGGTTATGTGGTTACTTTCTCCCTCTCTGTAGCATCAGCTCTATGAGGGGAGGGGCTGATGTCTGCTTTGTTCAGGGCTATATTTTCCCACATTGAACATAGTGTCTGGCATAAGGTGAAGGCTCAATAAATCCTTGTTTGAATAAATGAATGAATCAAAGTTTTGAGAAAGAATTAGGTGGCGGAGTTAAAGGTTAGATAATCCACATTCAGAATTCTGAAACTCTATGCCTACTAAAGGGAAAAGCCACAGCCCTGCGGGGTCCCCTGACAAAGGTCAGGGCTGCACTCTTAGGAAGTAGAAAGTAGCCTAATCAGGGAAAAGCCTTAACCAATGGCCACTCCTGCTATAACCAGAAAGAGCCCAGAGGACTACAGATTGTGACATCAGGCTAAGAGAGGAGGCCAAGAAAAGAGAGCGGAAAAGGAGACACCTCTCTTTGGTGACAATTATTCATCTTCTCTATTTTATAAAACCTCTTGTTATTCTTTATAAAATCTCTGAAATAAATGATTCTCTAAGGCAATACAAAATATCTATAACAGAGTTATGAAGACAAAAATGTGTATGTAGCCAAAGCCAGAAATTACATGCCCTCCCCAAAAGGTACCAGGTTCAGAGAGTTTTACAAATGACTTTTTTACACTTTCAAGAAATAGTAAACTTCCCTGTCTAGATTATATGATCAAGTCTTAACAATGGACTTATCTGTGTTTTCCAGTGCTCTGTATTGGTTTAGAAAGTTGGCATTACCTGGACACAGCTTCCTCACGCATTTTTTAAAAATGTCAAACTTATCACACTAAAGAAATTATGCATTCTCAGAGTCTACATGGGCATACCAGAGGCACTCAGTAAATGGTAATTTCATCATATGATGGTAGAGAATTACAAGAGCATGGGAGTGTACATACTCCACAGAAAAGTCACCAAGATGGACTAGAAAGCCCAGAAAGACACACACACACACACACACACACACAGACATACACACACAGACACACACACACAGAATACATATAGTGTTACTGTTATTTTAAATTACTGGTTAAATGATTATGTTGACAATAACATCAATCTATTATTATAGATGACCCAGTATATTTAATTACTTACTACACACTAAAATCTCTATCTTTTTTTTAAAATGTCCACACAACAAAAGAAAATACCTAAAAAGAAACAAACGAGACAGTGTATCCACTACAGTTTACAAGCAACAGAGCGAGGTTTCACCCCAAATGTGTCATACTCTACAAAGGCCAAGCTTGTAGCCACTGCCCTGGACAGACTTCAGCCCAGCAGTTCCAGTTCAGACATTAGGACACAAGCAAGCATTTTCAAGACTTTGATACATCTTGCCAACTTGTCCTCACAATTTGCATTTCCTTCTGTATGCAAATGCTCTTTTGCTTGTATCCCCATTGGACTGAGTACTGTAATAGAGAAAATAGGAAGGAAGGCAGCAAGGGAGGGAGGGAGGGAGGGAGGGAAGAAGGAAGGAAGGAAGGAAGGAAGGGAGGGAGGGAGGGAGGGAGGGAGGGAGGGAGGGAAGGAAGGAAAGTAAGAATCCCAATTTGAAGCCAGGCATGGTGGCTCATGCCTGTAATCCCAAGGCTGAGGTGGATGGATCACCTGAGGTCAGGAGTTCGAGACCAGCCTGGCCAACATGGTGAAACCCCATCTCTACTGAAAATACAAAAAATTAATCAGGTATGATGGTATGTCCCTGTAATCCCAGCTACTCTGGAGGCTGAGGCAAGAGAATCACTTGAACCTGGAGGTGGAGGTTGCAATGAGCCTAGATCTCGCCACTGTACTCCAGCCTGGGCAACAGAGCAAGACTCCATCTCAAAAAAAATTTAAAAATTAAAAATATTTTTAAAAAGAATCTCAATTTGATAGACCCCAAATAAGAGCTCATGGCTGTTTTATTTTGCTTTTCGATCTTAACAAATGAAGCTAATTGTTTTTCATAAAATTATTAGTCATTTTATTTTCTTCTCTAAAGTGCTTTGGAGTGGCCTTTGCCAGTCTGCCTGTGTATTTATCTTATAGGTAGTTAATATACTTGCATTCTTTTATAAAGAAGATTTTATATATATTATCTCCCACAATTCATCAGTCTTCTCAATTTGGCTTAAAGTATTTTTCTTATGTCAAATTTTACTTAAGAAGAGTTTCTTGGCCAGGTATGGTGGCTCACACCTGTAATCCCAGCACTTTGGGAGGCTGAGGCAGGCAGATCATGAGGTCAAGAAATCAAGACCATCCTGGCCAACATGGTGAAACCCCATCTCTACTAAAAATACAAAACTTAGCTGGGTGTGGTGGCACACGCCTGTAGTCCCAGCTACTCAGGAGGCTGAGGCAGGAGAACTGCTTGAACCCGGGAGGCGGAGGTTGCAGTGAGCTGAGATCGCGCCACTGCACTCCAGCCTGGTGCCTGGCAATGGAGCAAGACTCTGTTTTTTAAAAAAAAAAAAAAAAAAAAAAAAAGAGTTTCTTTCCCCATGAATTCTAAAATTTGTTATATGGTCAAATATATCAATCTTTCCATCATGTTTCCTTTTTTTAATATCCAAAAAAATGTCATCCCATCCATCACACAGATTATTTATTTCCTGCTTCTATATTTTTTTCTTTGTACTTTCAGAGCACTGGTTTTGAACTTTGATTGCACATTTAAATCACCTGGGAAACTTTCAGAATTGTTGACACCTGGGTCTAAGCACCCACTCCCCCCGCCACCACATTCTGATTTAATGGGCTTGGGGTATAGCCAGGCAGAGGGAGTTTTAAGGCTCTCGAGTGATTCTAATCAGCCATCCAGGTTGAGAAGCATTGCAAACTTTTCTGTAAATTAACATATAGTAAATATTAATAAATATTTTAGATTCTGTCTCAACTACTCAATTTTGCTGTAAATAATAGGAAAACAAATAGATGTGACCATAGTCCAGTAAAATATTACTCGTATAAATAGGCCATGGGTACTCATTTGCTACACGTGCTTTGGAGGCATGGGATTCAAATCCATTGTACACATGAATCACCTGGCATTTGTAAACATTCAGATTCTAACTCAGTGGGTCTCAGACCGGGCCTGACAGTCTGCCTTTCTAACAAGCTCTAAACCGTTGTCAATGCTGCTGGTCAGAAGACCACACTTTGGGAAAACAAGGCTGCAGGGCAGTGGTCCCCAGATTTCTCTACCATTGCAATCCCCTGAGGATTTTAAAGCACTACTGAGGTCTGCCTCCCACCAGGTTCAATTAGTCTGTGGTAAAACCTGGGCATCAGAATTTTTGTAAATTTGGATTCAAATTTGCAGCCAAGTTTGGAAACCACTGGCTTAGAACATATTTTCTTTTCTCTAACCTTTAACTTGTTAATCCATTTTGATGTATTTATTTATTTTGGTTAATAGTGTGCCAAAAGGACCAAGCTTTATTTTTCTAATCAAGATGATTCTAATGTGCAGCCTGATGATTGATGATGATGGGTCCAGTGTACAGCCAAGTTTGGGAATCACTGGTTCAGAATATCTTTTATTTTCTTTTTTTACCCTCTAACTTGTTAATCAATCTTGATGTATTTATTTATTTTGGCTAGTAGTATACCAGAAGGAGAACACTTTATTTTTTCTCCAAATAGCAAATTTCCCTTAACCAGAGTAATCACTTGAGTAATTCAAAACCAGTAATCTACCCACTAAGCATACTACCAGTCTATTTAAATCAATTTTAAAGAACATACTGGCTAACTAGAAGTTAAATCAATAATACAATAAGAGATTATTTATAAAACAAAGCATTCAGCTTAAGATTTTGAGGGAAAAGTAGTCTTGACAATAGGAGAAAGCTGATATTTTAGTTTAGTGTTTATGACTAAATAACCAGAAAACCAATAAATATGAAAAATAATTTTTAAAATTATGTAGAATGTGATGGGAGCAAACAATAGCAACAAGAAAACAAACAAAATAAAATAAAGTCCTGGTTGATCCAATAAAAAAAGAAGAAAATTACGCACAATGATATACTAATAAATCTGTGAAAACCTCAGTGAGAGGGGTGGCTTTCTGAAAAATATAAACTTTGAAACTTGATACACACAAAAAAGAAATCCATTATAGGATAACATTTGAGATATAAATTGAAATATATATTAACAGCTTCCATCAAAGACTCTGCACCCATATATAATTTAGGATTAAATTATTGTACACACATTTTATTAAAATTATAAACTGTTCCACAATACAAAAGGAGATGGAAAGCTACTAACTCACATTATAAAAGAAACAAACTGGAGACCAAAAACTGACTCTCAAAGCACAAAAATAAAATACAGATGGCCCCCAACTTACAATGGTTCAACTTAAATGATTTTTTGACTTTTCAATGGTGCAAAAATGATACCCATTCACTAGAAACCGTACAGACACAACCATTGTTTTCCACTTTGAGTACAGTATTCAATAAATTACACAAAATTTTCAACACTTTATTATAAAATAGGCCTCGTGTTAGATGATTTTGCCCAACTGTAGGTAATATAAGTGTTCTGAGCATGTTTAAGATAGGATAGGCTCAGCTATGACGTTTGGTAGGTGACGGGTGTAAAATGCATTCTCAAACTTAAAATGTTTATGATGGGTTTGTGAGGACATAACCCCATGGTTGATTCTAATATCTGTATTCTAATATCATGAAGATCATAGATGCCAAAATTCTATTACCAACATAGGCCAGATGTTATGGCTCACGCCTGTAATCCCAGCACTTCGAGAGGCCGAGGAAGGTGGATCACGAGGTCAAGAGATCAAGACCATCCTGGCCAACATGGTGAAACCCCGTCTCTACTAAAAATACAAAAATTAGCCAGGCATGGTGGCACATGCCCATAGTCCCAGCTACTCGGGAGGCTAAGGAAGGAGAATCACTTGAACTTGGGAGGCAGAGGTTGCAGTGAGCCGAGATAGCACCATTGCACTCCAGCCTGGTGACAGAGCGAGACTCCGCTTCAAAAAAGAAAGTTTTTTAAATACTAACATAAATAATTCATTAATGAATTAAAATGATAATCCAGAGCATTCTAGTTAAACATAGCAGATGGATCACAGTGCTTTACCTCTGCCCTCTCTCAAAACTTTACTAAAGTAATACAAAGGTTGGGGGAGGGTAGGAAACAGTAAAATCCCACAAGAACAAAAAGAATGGAAGAGGAGATTACAACATGTAAGAGACAAAGACAAAATGTTGGTAGATATTCCGTTAGAAACTAACTTGGCATATATATATATATATACACACACACACACACACACACACACACACACTATTTTCCATAAATATATATTTCCATAATGAGAAAGAAAGACATACACACACATATATATCTCTCCACAGTGATAATCAGAATATTAAAAATGTCTTTGGTCAATACATAAAGACTGAGGTTGGTTGGGGTCATGCAGAGATCACAGTGAAGAATGAAACAATTATCCGAAAGGTAAAACGATGTGGTTGACCCTGGGAAGAAGGGGGCTGTGACAATGACACTGAATGACTGGAGTGCCAAACAGGAGTAGTCAATACATGGCAGTAAGTGCTTACACTTGAGGTGTTAAAATAGAGCAATATCTTGTGTAAACTGTAACTCTTAGAAGAAACACACTGTCTCCACAGCTGGAAGACCAGTTACTGGACAGAAACACACTGTAGCATACCTCAGTACTCCCCAGACAAACTGCAACACACAAAGACAGCATTCACATATAGGCTATCAGAAAATCTCAAATGCAAAGATAAGCACAAAACAGGCTGGGTGCGGTGGCTCATGCCTGGAATCTCAGAACTTTGGGAGACCAAGGAGAGTGGATTACTTAAGGTCAGGAGTTTGAGACCAGCCTAGTCAACATGGTGAAATCCTGTGTATACGAAAATGCAAAAAATGTGTACTGGCAGCATGCGTGTGCCTGTAATCCCAGCTACTCGGGAGGCTGAGGCAGGAGAATCACTAGAACCGGGAGGCGGATGTTGCGGTGAGCCAAGATTGCGCCACTGCACTCCAGCCTGGGTGACAGAGCAAGACTCTGTCTCCAAAACAAACAAACAAAAAAAACCAAAAAACAGGAAGTTAACACTGTCAAGTACACCTACATATAACACTGAGAGAACGAGGCATGCCACTGAGAATCATTCTATAAGACCCAGTTATATGGAGTTCAAAACTGGGCCAAACTGATAGATGGTTGGGAGAGTGGTTACCTTTGTGGAGTATGGTGATTGGAATGTTGCCAGAAGGGACTGGGGGTGGGCAATAATGTCTATTTCTTGAGCTAAGTGTTGGCTTCACAGGTGCATTCTCTTCATGAAAATTCATCCAGCTGTTGCCCGGTGTGATGGCTCATGCCTGTAATCCAGCACTTTGGGAGGCTGAGGCAGGTGGATCACTTGAGGTAGGGAGTCCAAGACCAGCCTGGCCAACATGATGAAACGTCATCTCTACTAAAAGTACAAAATCAGCCAGGCATGGTGGCAGGCACCTGTAATCCCAGCTACGTGGGAGGCTGAGGCAGAAGAATCACTTGAAACCGGGAGACAGAGGTTGCAGTGAGCCAAGACCACATCACTGCACTCCAGCCTGGGCAACAGAGCAAGATTGGTCTCAAAAAAAGAAAAGAAAAGAAACAAAGATAAACACAAAATAAAGAACTGCCAGACATTTGAGGAAAGGCAACTTTCCTTCAAGAAATTACATCTCATGCAAACTGACACTTAAGGACACAATATTAACAAAGCATTAAACAAAAACTGCTTTGGAAAAAGTTTGAGAAATATAAAGAGTTGTGAAAAAATATCTCAACTCAAAAGATCAACTAAATATGTTAGCGATTAAAATTTTGAACATCAAAATCTTAAAAGGCCAGCTTAATAGAAGAATGAACATAGCCACACAGCAAAATAGAGGGCTGGACTATCACACAGACATCTTCATATAAAGAGACACAGGAAAGAAAAGTGCACAAGAAAAACGAAGAGACCCAGAAAACAGGAATAAAGTTTTCCACATCCATGTAATTGAGTTTCCAAAAGGAAAAAATGAAGGAAATAGCAGGAAATATTTAAAATAACATTAGAATAAAGTTTCCTAGACAGAAAGAATGACCTGCATCCTCAGACTGGAAAGGTCTTTTACGTGTCCAGCAGGTTAAATTGTAAAAGACCTAAATCCAAGCATATCATGGAGAAATTTTATAACTTCAGTGTGAAGAAATAAATCCCTTCAAAGCAACAAGAGTCAAATTATTGTCACAATTCTCTTGGCTTCACTGGTTGCAAGAAAACATAGGAAGGATATCTTTACAATTCTCAGGACAGATTAATTTGAACCAAGTAATATACACTTAGCCAGCTGAAAGAAAAATAAATCCAAAAGAAGTGAGATACAAGAAGAAACATGGAAAAAGATAAAAGTAATGGATTTGTTTGTGTTGACTGAGTATGTTTTAAATGAATAAATAATAACAATGATCTAAAATTAAAATCTCTGGAAATACACAGAAGATGGAGGTGTGAAGGAGAGAGGGCAATGGGAAAAAGAAAGGTGGGCAGAATTTCTTGTCTTGATAGGATAAAATCAATAATATATATTAACAGGAAAAAAAAAATAAGTTTAAGTATGTGTACCAAAACCTTAAGGATATATTTGGAATTATAAATTCCATAGCCTAGAAGAAAAAAAGAACAAAGGAATTTAATCAATGGGAGAAAAGGAATAAAAGAACAAACACTTTAACCCATCGAACAAAAAGGAGAAAAGTAAATAAAAGACATATTAATCAGAAAACATAGTTACAATAGCAAAAGAGCCCAAATATATTTGTAATCATAATAAAATTAAAATTACTTTCACTTATGAAAAAACAGATATTCAAATGATATAAAAACAACAACAAGAACAAATTCCAGACACATGCTATTTAAAAGAGATATACTGTAAACAAACACACACAGAAAAGTTAGAAATGAAGGAGTGGAAATTATGTGGCTGGCAAATGCTGACAAAAGAGGAAAAAATAAGGCAATGATTATATCAAATAAAGTGGCAGCTACTGCAAAAAATTACATACAAAATTATGTTTAAAAAGAATAAAAAGTAATACCTCATATTGATAAAAGGAACAATCCATCAAGAATATGTAACTAAAAAAAAACTTTATATACCTAAAAATATTCCTTTGAGATAAATAAAACAAGTATGACAAGAATGCAGAAATATAGGATATTTAAGTAGCATTTAATCCCTTGGGATACATTCATATCTATATGCATCTGAATGGATAGGCAGAAAGACACACACATATATTTGTAAACTAGGAACACACATTCTTTAATAACAGCCATGAGCAGTCTCAAAAATTGACCACATATTAGGCCACAAAGAAATTTCATCAAAATCTAAAATGCAAAAATCATCTAAGCCACATTTACTACAAAGCAATAGAATAAGAAAATACTAAAAGAATGGCAACAATGACTAAGTAGTATAGAAATAGACTATTCTAAATCAAAAGGAAGACAGGCATCATGCAGTGATGGTCCTCATATCATAATGAAAATAAGTTTGAGATGAATTAAAAATTAAATATAGATAATAAGAGATAAAAAAATTTGAAGAAAATGTAGGTATATATTTTTAGCCCTCTGAAAAGAATTTCTAA
Source organism: Cacajao melanocephalus (assembly GCA_963573385.1). Classification (NCBI taxonomy): domain Eukaryota; kingdom Metazoa; phylum Chordata; class Mammalia; order Primates; family Pitheciidae; genus Cacajao; species Cacajao melanocephalus. The sequence continues at coordinate 21,455 of CAUYLG010060859.1, read as the reverse complement.
TTTCAGATGTAAAAGGAATCACACAAATTTTGAAATATAGGCTCTGCCACCATAAAAACATCAAAATTCTACATGTTTAAAATCATAATAAAAACAATACCCAATGAAAGAATAATCAAATATGATACACTAAGGATACATTCTTTGTAATGTCAAAAGCATGTATGTAAAATATTATATCATTAGTTGAAAAGTAGGCAAAAATCACAAGCAGGTACCTCATGAAGGAGAAAATATACCTAGTAAAAAATCATTAAATAAATTAATTAAATAAAACCATTTTGTCTTAACTTGGTTCAAGTAAAAGAAATGCACACCATATACAAAACCCAACTCATAATGAATTAATGACTGAAGATCCAAAACTGTGAAACTGCTAGAAGAAAACATTGAGAAAAAGCCCCATGACAATGGTCTGGGCAATAATTTTTTGGATATGACCCCTAAAACACAAGTAATAAAAGCAAAAATGGACAAACAGGATTCTATCAAACTAAAAAGCTTGACCCAACGAAAGAAAGAATCAATAGAGTGAAGAGACAGCCTATAGAATGGGAGAAAAATATCTGAAAACTATACGTCTGATAAGGGGTTAATATCCAAAATATGTAGAGAACACAACACAATAGCAAGAAAGCAAATAACTCAATTAAGAAATAGGCAAAGGACCTGAATAGAAAATTCTCAAAAGAAGACATGCAAATAGCCAACAGTACTTGTTTAAAATGTCTGACATCACTATTCATCAGGGAAGTGCAAATTAAAACTACAATGCGCTATCACTTCACACCTGTTAGAAGGGTTATTATCGAAAAGACAAAAGTTAGGTGTTGGTGAAGATGTGGAAAAAAAAGGAACGCTTGCACACTGTTGGTGGGAAGGTAAATCAGTACTATTTTCCATTATGGAAAATAGTAAAAAGGTTCCACAAAAACCCAAAAATAGAACTACCATACAATCAAGCAACCCCACTACTGGGTATATATTCAAAGGAAATGAAATCAACGTGAAGAGATGTCTACACTCCCACGTTCTTTGTAGCACTATTCATAATAGCAAAGGTATGAAATCAACCTCAGTGTCCATCAACAGATGAATAAAGAAAATGTGATACACACACACACACACACACACACACACACAATGGCATACTATTCAGCCATAAAAAGAAGAAATTCTTTCATTTGCAACCACATGGATGAACCTAGAATTTATATTAAGTTAAATAAGCCATGCACAGAAAGACAAATATCACATGATTTCACTCATATAAAAAAGTTGATCTCATAGAAACAGGGGCTGGGGCAGTTGGAGGGAAGGGTGGTTGGGTAGATATTAGTCAAAGGATACAAAATTTCAGTTAAATAAGAGAAATAAGTTCAGGATATCTACTGTATACCATGGTGATTATAGTTGATAACCATAAAGTATTCTTTAAAAATGCTTAAAAATTAAAAACAAACTAAATGCAAATTAAACAAAAAATAAATAAGCATTGTATTTATTCTACTTAACAGCAATATATTTGAGTTTCACCTAGTGGAGATGACTCTGCAATGAAATAGTCTTTAATTCAATTTATAAATTGATAAAACCTTTTCAGAAAGTAATACAGCACTATTAATCAAAGTAATTCCATTTCTGGGAATATAGCCTAAGAAAATTTAACAAAATATGGAAATATGCTACAGAAACCAAGATGCTCATTGCAAAATTATTCATTAAGCAAGAAAAATAGAAGGCAGCTTAAAATCCAAAAATGGGTCTTAGTCTCGTACATCTTCTTTATCAGATATATGTTCAAAAATTATAACAAAAAAAATTTTTGGTATAATGTTAAGTTAAGGAAGTAGAATATAGAAATTTAAATGGCGATTACCAGAAGCTTGGGGGAGAAGAAAAAGTAATTGTTTAACGGGTGTAGAGTTTCAGGTTTGCAAGATGAAAAAGTTCTGGAGCTCTATTTTGCAACAATGAGAATATACTTAACATAACTGAACTGTACACTTAAAAAATGGTTAAAATGGTACATTTTTTGTTATGTGTTCTTCACCACAGTTTTTTTAAAAATAGCAAACTGGAAATGCTGGGGAAAAAAAAGACGTAAAAGATAAAGTGCATGTTCCCTATGAGAAAACCATGAAAACTACAGATATATGTAAAATGAAAACGTAGAAGAAAAGCATAAAATGATGACAGAGGTCATGCTACAAAGGCAGGTATTTTAGATTTATTATTCTTGAGGTTTTTGGGTAATATTTATATAAAAATTTCTATTTTTATGCATAATTACTTATTGCTGTAGTCAAAAGTCAGTGGCAAGTCAGGACTGGAATACAGGTTTTTCTGACTCCCAGCCCTGTACCCACAAGCAAGGTTTGGTCACGTGAGACCATTGGCTCCAGGTGAGGAGGACCATCTGCCAGGGCTGTCCCTTCAGAGGGTCACACTTGGTGCCCATGGCTTGAAAAACCAGGTTAGGGTCCTCCTGAGACCTAGTGCCGTGGAATTTTAGCAATGACCAACCAGACAGATTAAGGGATCTTGAACTCCTTTCTCAGATAAAAGCAGAATTGCTGTACTGACAGAAATTGAGGGATAAACAGGTAAATGATAACTCATTCACTGTTCAGTGTTCTTGTGATTCCCAGACAGAAAAGACTCTGGAGATTCACGCATGTGAGGTCCCAGGAGAGGACAAGACAGAAAACACAACAGCAAACACATCCCAGCCCATCTCAGAAAGCCTGCCAGGGTTTTCCAATTTGCAATTTTCCATTGCCTTTCACTCCTTAATCTTTAAATCCAAAAAGCTGAAAGGTTCCAATAAACCTCTGTTGTTTCCAATCCCTGCAGCCCCACACAAATCCTGAAGAGCAATTATTTTTGTGGTGTCTGACAAGGTCATTGTTATCTGGCCTTGCAGCTCAGAGGGATCAAACCCAGGGCAGGCATATCAGGGTAAACGAAGGATGCACAGGAGCCTGGGGAGGCTTCTTCAGGGTGGTCCCCTGCACTCTGCTGCCATTGCAGGTCCCACCTCCCATCTCCAGCTTGGTCACTGTGGGGACCACCTGCTTCTTAGCCCCAGCAGAGTGAATCTGAGCCTCTCCTTCCCAGCTGGAGAAAGAGGACTGTCTCGCTTCCTCTCAAATGCCCCTGGGCTTTGTTCCTGCAGTCAGAACGTGTGTTCTATAAACAGTTCTTGCTTGTCTGACCTTTTCTTTTTACCATCTTTTCCTTTGGTAACTGTTCAGGCTGTTTTGCTCCCTATTTTTTTTTTTTTTTTTTTGAGACAGGGTCTCACTTTGTCACCCATGCTGGAGTGCAGTGGCACAATCATAGCTCACTGCAACCTTGACCTCTTGGGCTCAAGCGATCCTCATGCCTCAGCCTCCTAAGTAGCCAGCCCCCATGCCTGGCTAATTTTTTCTATGTTTTGTAGAGAGAGAGTTTCGCCGTGTTGCCAATGCTGGCTCCCTGCCTTAACCCAGTCCCGGTTCCTGTTCTGACAGATGCTCAACATCAGTTGATATTCAGACGGGGATTGTCACCCATTCATTCATTCATCCCACACACAGGCACAGGGTGCCTGCTTTCACCACCCCTTGTGGTTCCAGATGCTATAGCACAGGGATGAGGCTCCTGCTTCTGGCTCTTCTATTTGCATAGAGGAGCCAGTAAGTAGAGAAACACATTTTTTACAAGCAAACAAATAGGACTTTTTTTTTAAGAGACAGGGTCGCAATGTTACCCAGGCTGGGGTGGATAATCATAGCTCAATGAAGCCTTGAATTCCTGGGCTCAAATGATCCTCCCACCTCAGCCCCCCAACACGCTGGGGTTACAGGCATGAGCCACCTTGCCCAGCCTGACTTTACATCTTAAATATATGCAAAATAACTTATCTTTTCCCTCTCCGCTGCCAGAACAATAGTCTGCACTGCTGTTGCCTCCGAATGGACCAAGAGCCCCACACAAGTCTTCCTGCTTCACTTCTCTACCCCAGACCCCCAGGCCCTACCAGCGTTCTCCAGAAAGCAGCCAGCATGGTCTTTTCAAATATCGATCAGATTACACTGCTTTCGCTAAAGCCTGTCATATGACGTCTATCTCACTAAAATTACATTTCAGATTCTTTCTCTCACTCTAGAAGGCTTTCCATGGTCTCTGTTGATTTTACCACCGCTGTCCATGTCCTCACACCCTGCACAGTGTCTCTGCTCCACAAACATTTCCCAGTTCCTCCTCAGCTCTGAGTCTTCCCTTTTGTTTCTTATCTCAGGAATGTTCTTCCCCCAGATCACTGCAAGGCTAGCTCATGGAGGTCTTCTCTGACCACCAATCTGGAGCCCAGTCCTTCGCTACCATTACCCATTTTTCTTTATAGGGTTTACCACAGTCTAAAATGATCTCATTTTCTTGTTCAGGTGCCTTCCCCCTGCCCATTCCTCAGCAGAGTATCTGTTCCAATGGGGCAGGTGTCTCACTCGCCAACTCACCACCCTCTTCTAGAACAGTGATGACTGGCACGTAGTGAGTACTCTCTACCAAAAATGAATAAATGCATTAATCCTTTCAAAGGAAAAGTAAGAAGGGTATTGGATACTAAGTTCAACACCATGATGTTACTGCATTATTCAACTTCTTCTCAGGAAATAGTGTATTTGCTCTTCGCTTAGTGATTGCATCATTTGGTCTCTTCTCTGTAGTGGCTTTCATCCTGATTCTCTCCAAGGCCAGATGTTATAGCACAGAGCAGCTCCTCTCTGTGATGAGGGGAGAGGGAATCTAACAATCTGGCCAGTTGATTCTAGGGTTACAGACACAGAGGCATGAATATTTAGATTCCAGATATTTCAGCTGACAGAAACCTTATAAGTCAGTTCTAATGAAAAGGATTGACTAGGTTTCACCTATTGCTTGCTAATTAGAATTTTGCTAGGCATAATTACATAATGCAAAAGTACATGAACTGTGCCTACCCACATTAGAATCCTAAACTAGGTTTCAAAGGAACTACATCCCATTTTAAAGAAATTCCTAGTACTGCTAACCTTCCTGGAAATAAAAGCTATCCCTCCCTAAAACTGACCTTTTTTTTATGACCAGAAATGTACATTTTTAAGCTATTTATTTTAAACTTCTAAATATTGTGGATGCCTAAATAAAGCCAAATGCCTGTCAGAAGGCAGTTGAGAAAAGAAAATCTGCCTAGAAAACTGTTCTTACGATCTCTGCTGGGTAAGAATAACAAAGTACCACCCAAGACAGGCAAGACCACACTCCCGTGGTCAAATGTAAGGACAGAAAAAAAATGAGCCACAACTCGCATTGCAGCCCCTAAAAAAAAAAATATTATCAATAGCTCCAAATGCCTCTTCTGAAAATGCTGACTCACTGAAAATTATTGCCATTTAATAAATAGGAAGCAAACTATTACATCGTTTGCCAAACTTTCTTCAACATTTCTGAAATATACTCTTTAATAACTCGATAACATTCAGGAGCACTAGAGGCCGGTTAAATTCATCTAAAAAGGAAGGACAAGGTTTCTGCCTCACCCAGCACATCTGTGTTCTGTGGGTATGCCAAGGAAACAGAAATGAAGGTGGCCATCACTTCTCCACTGGACAGTTCCCCAAATCTAGCCCACAGGGAAAGCACTTTTTTCCCAGGCAGCCTCCAGGAATATAGAATACTTTTGGGAGAAGAGCCATGGACAGAGGAGTCCTTACCCCAGGATGCACAAACCCCACAGCAAGACAGCAATGACTGCCAGAAGTTCAGTGGTTCCTCCTTCTCGGGAGCAGCCGGCCCAGACTTCACCCGGTAGCCATTATGGAACAGGTCCCCCAGGGACTTCTTGCGGCGCCTGCTGGGTTTGTAAACCTCTGTGCCGGTTCTGCTGGATGGGTGGTGGTATACCAGAATCTTACTAGGGATCATGGTAGAAGGAAGGAGATGGGATAGGCTTTCACCTCCCTTCAGTTCACTCCTTGCAGGAGCTGATGCTCTGGAAAGATCTGGAGGAGCCTGTGTTCCTCTGACCCGTGCTGCAAACAGGTCCTCCTGCCCAGCACAGTGTGGGTCACCAGCATCTCTGTCCTGGTGGAGCCAATAGACACTCTCTCCTCCCTCACCCTTCAGCCCCTCTTGCAAGAACCCTGGCATGCTCTGGGCATTGGATGCATGCAGCTACATCAGAAAGGCAGTTAAGAGGGGCGGGGGAAGCACTCTGATCCATGATGTCCTGTGAGCTGATCAATCAGCTTCACTCCAGAAATAACCATGTAAGCTCCTTTGGACATGGTTTAGGGGGATAGAAAGAGAAAAGGCTATAATTCCTCAAATCAAGTGCTACGGAATAAAGTGTGAAAGAGGCTACAGTTTGGGGCCCATTAAGTTCTTTTATTTTAGTAATCCTGCTTGACAACTGAGGACTCATAAGGAGGACTCTCTTAGAGGACGTGATGCCCAACAAGAGAGAAAAACTGAATGGCCTCACTCCTCCTGTCCCACCTCCCACCACTAACATAACCCAAATACACAAATCCTCTGCTAATCCTATATGTAGGATTGACGAAGAAGAGGGATTCTGGGCTTTCCAGAGGAAAATGGGAGGAGACACTCATTAGAGCTCCTTAGCCCACCCCCTATTTCTTTGTCCCATTGTTTTAAGCATCTTCTCTTATTACCAACCCCAGACCCCTTTTAAGTCTCTGTTACAGCCTAAATTATGGACCCTCTACCTCTGCCAAATTCATATGTTGAAGCCCAAACCCCAGTGTGATGGTGTTTGGAGATGAGGCCTTTAGGGAGTGACTAGGTTTAGACAAAGTCATGAGGATAGGGACCTCATGATGAGATTAGTACCATCATAAGAAGAGAGACCAGAGAGCTTGCTCTTTCTCTCTTTCTGCCATGTCAGGACACAGTGAGAGGGCAGCCACCTGCAAGCCAGAAAGAGAGTCCTCACCAGAACCTGACTATGCTGGGACCCTGATCTTAGATGTCCAGCCTTCAGAACTGTGTGAGAGTTAGCTGTTTCTTTCTCCTTCTCCTGTTTATCTCTTTAAATAAATCACTTTCTACAAACAAACAAAAAAAGAAGAGAGAGAGGGAGAGAGATCTCTGTTGTTTCAGCTACCCAGTTTTTGATATCTTATTAAGGCAGCCCAGAGTGGCTATGACAATCTCTATTCCCAGGGCACTAAGTATAAACAAACATGTGACACACAGAGAGAGGGGAAATATTAAAAATATAAACAGGGAAATATCTGCATTCTCTAAGTTGTTACTTGAAGCTCCCCATAATTGAATCACCACCTACTTTTTCAGACCTCCAGCAAGGCTAAAATTATTGGTGAAATTTTCAGAGAGTAACCTTTCTTCTCAATGTGGATTAGTTCATTCACCTGACCACAGTGTCTTGAGCTTCTATGATGTGCCAAGCACTTTACTGGGTACTGGGTATTTGCTGATTAACAGGAACAATGCAAACAAGTCCAGCCTCGATGGAGTTTATAGTATAATCAGGGGGCAAAACAGCATATCATAACTGTAATTAACAATTTGGATAAAGTGCTGTAAAGAAAAAGCCTAAGTGGTTATCTGAGTATGTGTATATGTATGTTACAAAAATATATATCTGAGTGTGAATGTGCATGGAAAATGTAACATACATAGGAAAAGGGCTTCACAATAATTCTATATCCTAATGGTATTGTGGCAGACAGCCAGGTGAAAAGACTGTGCTGATGGCAGTTTTTTTTATGCCGAGGGAAGAGCATGACAAATATCCTGAAGAAGAATTAGATAGCTTGGTCCTGACTTGAAAGAAACTCAATGTGTTTAAAAATACATTGGTGGGAAACTAACTTTCAACACTTAAAGTTGTCTGGAAATGATGGACATATGTACAGGTCCTACAGACACTAAGAGGATAATTTTAAAGTATTAAAAATAATACTATGTCTCTAAAACATGACAACCTAATAAAAACATTTCTTTAAAAATACAATTTTCTCAAACTGATACAAGAAAAAATAGAAAATTTAAACAACCATATATCTGTTAAATAAATTGAAACGTCAATTAAAAATATTCCCACAAAGAAAATTTCAGATTCAGGCAGTTTCTACTGGAGAATTCTATCAACCATCTGTGGTGGAAATAATACCAATTGTACACACTCTTTCAGAGACTGAAGGAAAAGAGAACCCAACTTGTTTTATAATGCCAGAATAATCATGACATCAAAACCTAATAAGAGCATTACAAAAAGAAAAAACATTACAGACCAATATATTTCATCAACATAGACACAACAATCCTTAAATAAATACTAGATGAATGAATCCAGCAGTATATAAAAAGAATAATACCTCATAATCAAGTAAATAGAGTTTATCCTGAGCAAAAGATTGTTTTAAAAAATTAAAATCAATTAATGTAATTCACCACATTGAAAAATTAAAAGAAAAATCATATGATCATTTTAATAGGCATCAAAAAATGACAAACTACAACACCTACTTTATGAAAAAAAATTATGAAACTATGGTGTGTTGAGACAATGTGTTGTGCCCTCCACAAAAGACAAGTTGATTAATAAAACAGAGTCCAGAAATAGACCTACATAGATATATACACAGTCAATTGATTTACAACAAAAGCACCGATACAATTCAATGAGAAAAAAGAAAGGCTTCTCCACAAACGGAGGGAAAACTGGTTATCTATAAAGGAAGAGAAATGAGTCTCAACCCTCATCTAACACGATATATAAAATTTGTTTGAGATGGATCACAGACTTCAATGTAAAAGCGAAATCTGAAGCCTCTATAAAGAAACACAGCAGAGTATCTTGAGGACACTTGGATAGGCAAAGATTTCTTAGATAGGACACAAAAGGCACTCACTTTTTTTAAAAGATTGATAAATTAAATATCAGTAAAATAAAAAACTTCTCATTAAAAGACAATAAAATTAAAAGATAAGGCACAAATTAAGAGAAAATACTTGCAATATATTTGCATGACAACTTACAGAAATAAAAATTAAAGTTACAACAAGATACCACCACAAATCCATTAGAATGGCTAAAATTTAAAAGTTGACATTACCAAGTGTTGATGAAGAAACAAAGCAGCTGGCACCCTCACATGTTGCTGGTAGAAGTATAAAATGGTATATCTTCTTTGGAAAATGGGTAGTTTCTTATAATGTTAAACATGCATCTATCCTATGAACCAGAGACTCAATTTCTAAGATTTACTCAAGAAAAATAAAAATATATGTCCACAAAATCATGCATACAAGGATGTTATAACAGTTTTATTCAGAATAAGCCAAAGTGGAAACAACCTAATAACTATACACAGGCAGTCTGATAAACAAATCATGGTATATCCCTATAATGGAATATTATCAGCAATAAAAAGGAAGAAACTATTCATATATACAACAATATATACAAATCTCAAACACCTTATTTTGAATGAAAGGAGCTAATTAGAAAAGAGAATATTGTGCATGATTCCATTTATACAAAAATTGAGAGCAGACCAGACTAATCTATAGTGATTGAAACCAAGATAGTGATTTTTATACATCCAAGGGAGGAGAGCAGATATTGACAGAAACTGGCATAAAGAAACGTTCCAGGATAATGAAAATGTTTTCTATGTTGATATGGATGACAGACCATTTTACAGTGGTGCATAGATCTGTCAGAACTCACTGAATGTACCCTCAGGATCTATGCATTTTATTGCATAAATAATATACTTATTAAAAACATTGAGATGGGCTGCCATGTTAGATGGTGATCTCCACCAACAGAGATCCTCAAACAGAGGCTGCTTGTACCAATTTAGGGAACATTAAAGTTTCACTTGATGCCTAAACAGAGATCATCTGCTGTAACCCTATAAATTCCCTCCCAACTTCGAGTGAGCAATACGGCATGAAGCTCCAGCAACTCAGAGATGGCTGGTTTAATTGAAGGAGTGAAGGATTTGTATTCAGACTTTGTCACCAGCATCTGCACAGCTGAACAAGTTATGTAACCCCTAGCCTCATTTCCTCATCTCCAAAATAGAGATCATGATATCTACTTCACAGATGAACTATCCAGATTAAAGAAAATGATGTCTGCAAAGCTCTGCACAGGGTCTGACACTCAGCAAATTCTCCTCCGAAAATCTGCCAAAACACTAGGGCCCACCAAAACTGGTCTATAGTCTGTCACCAAATGTCCCATCATCACTGGGCAATCTGGTCTCCTGTTATAAATAAAAACCCCTCCTGCCTCCATGGGGCACATCTACCAGCCTCCTCCTAGGATCCTATAGGTGTGGTAATAAATGTGGTCCGCGGAACCAGCTGCAGATTTGGATCCTGGCATCTCTACATATGAGCCACATGCTCTTGGAAGTTATTCCAACCCTGCCTTAAGTCTGTGACTCTTAAAATGGGAAATACTTTTCAAGATAAATCTGTTCATCACAAAAAAAGGGTTTCTTATAAATTTAAAATATTTAAAAGATAATTCTTTTTAAAAATAAATTTTTTTTTTGAGCTGCAGTCTCACCCTTGCTGCCCAGGCTAGAGTACAATGGCACCATCTTGGCTAACTGCAACCTCCGCCTCCTGGGTTCAAGTGATTCTCCAGCCTCAGTCTCCTAAGTAGCTGGGACTACAAGTGCCTGCCACCACGCCTGGCTAATTTTTGTATTGTTTGTAGAGATGGGGTTTCACCATGTTGGCCAGGCTGGTCTCAAACCCCTGACCTCAAGTGATTTGCCTGCCTCGGTCTCCCAAAGTGCTGGGATTACAGGGGTGAACCACCATGCCCGGCCTTAAAAGAGAAGCCTATGCAAACATATGCAGACATACAAGTGAATGTGCGTCCATTTCTCTGGACATGTGTCTATTCCAAAAAAATCGTCATAAACTGTATCTTGATTTTGCACTCCTCCCACCAGTGTCCTACGGTGCCACCCAGTATTGTCTGCCTAAAAGAATTCTAGGAGGGCTTCATTTGTCTCTGAAGTCATCGACCTTCATCTACCATCACTGGGAAAACTCCCTTGCTCGTCATCCTCTGCATTAGGGTTGTTTTTCTGACACAGAAGTGGTGAGAGAAAGAGGACAATGGAATTTGTTCTTTCATTTAAAAATATTGACCAAGAAATGAACTCAGACTAAATTAACCTCTTCAGTGAAATCATATCTAATTCCCTCAATCCTGTAAAAAGTAATAGCACATTTATTCAACCACAAATTTTCACTGAGTACCTATTTAGAGAAGAGACAGGATCTGGACCCAGAGTTAAGGGATTCAAATGTCAGCTCTGCCATTAATTGGGAGTGAGTATTAGCAAGTTCCTTCAACTCAAAGTGTCTCGGTTTCCCCAACTATAACTATAAAACTGGAATAGTAATAGTAACCTACCTCATGGGCTTGTTTTGAGGAATGAATTAATATCTATAACAGTTAAAACTGTCCTTGGCATATAGCAAATATTCAGTAAGTGCTTGCTATGATTATTACTGGGAGCCAGATATTGGGCTAACCATACTGGGGATACAAATGTGATTTGCTCTAAATCTACCCTCAAAAAACTTAGTCTTGAGGAGCTGCTTATAATCTACAATTGTGTTTAGCTAAGATAGGAAAGATGACTAACCACATAATTTCAGGGGAAAATCTCCCCCCACAAAAATTAGCCTTCTTCTCTTTCTTGTTTATTGACGCCTAAAACGCCCGTAAGACAGCAACACTACCCAGTAAGAAAGAATTGTGCTTCTGGAGTCAAATGGATGTAAGTTTGGACCCTGACTCTGCTCCTGATGCACTGGGAAAACTTGGCTGCTTATATGAAACCTGAAAGCCTATGACTGCATGGGGCCGGGTGCGGTGGCTCACACCTGTAATCCCAGCACTTTGGGAGGCTGAGGTGGGCAGATAGGCTGAGGTCAGGAGTTTGAGACCAGCCTGGCCAACATGGTGAAACCTCACCTCTTCTAAAAAATACAAAAATTAGCCAGGCATGGTGGCCCAAACCTGTAGTCCCAGCTACTGGGGAGGTTGAGGTAGGAGAATTGCTTGAACCCAGGAGGTGGAGGTTATAGTAAGCTGAGATGACTCTACTGCACTCCAGCCTGGGCAACAGAACAAGACTCCAACACAAAAAAAAAAAAAAAAAAGAAAGAAAGAAAGAAAGAAAGAAAAAAGATGAGAATGATGCCTCTAAGGGGCTGTGACAAGAAATTGATCTACATGTGTTTTAAAATGACTTTCACATGGAATATGCCACATAAACACTCATTCCTGGTCTCCTCCAGAAGTCCCTTCACTTGGCCCCTCTCCCTCAGCTATAATGGACTGGTCCCCACTGAAACACATTTCCTCCTGAGAGTCACTTATCTCTCAGTTAGAAAGAAGTATTAACCATGGGGAAGGGGAACTGTGAAGCCACCTGAGCATGGCAGGGGTGCCAGGCACAGAGGAGGGAGCACCAAATAACCAATGGTGAAGCAAATAGAGAAATAAAACCTAACTCCACCTGCAGGCTAGTGATGAGCCTGTTTTTAGCTGATAAATGAGTCACCTGATGTGTGTGATTTGAAACAGGGAACACAAACGTCAAGGCTGAATCTATGACCAGGCATATACAACTTGTACTATAACTTATTCCCAGAATTCTAGACTGTTTGAATTAAGTGCCTCCAGGTCACCTCTCCACACACTTACTCTTATTAAGTTTGGGAACTAGAAGCCTGTGTCATTTGCCCCTCAGGTTACAAGGGAAAAAGATGCTTTGCTTTGGTCTCTGGTTTGACTATGCCAAAGAAGCTTTCCTAACCTCTAGTTAATCTTCCTTTCCCATTCCACCGGCCCCCCTTCCTCCTTCCCTTGCTTCTTTCCTTCCCCTTGACAGCTAACCATTAGGGGTGGAGCAGTCTCTAATTCAGCCCATTCTGCCCTCATTCCCTTCCCCTTCATCGTCAGCTAGCAGTGAAAGTCACCATCCTCTTGGTCCTCCCACTTCGGAGGCACTGTCTGTCCTGGAACCCCATGTGGGATGTTGGACACAAGTGAATCTAACCTTGTCCAATCTCCCTCTTCTTCCCCAAGATAAAAACCTGAGCTCAGAAAAGAGAACTGGAATAATCCTCCTTAATCCCACTTCCCATGGTGAGCCCCAGCCGGGACGCTGACGCATGGCTCCAAACTTCCCTCCTGCCTGACATCTGGACCCACAGGGGACAGATGGTGGTCTGTAGTCACTGAAGTACCCACAGGTTTGATTTTTGAGATTTTTATCCCTGTTGACTACAGGGAGGACCTGAATCAGTTTACATGGTTAAAATAAAAAAGCCATATACAAGGATAAAGTAGGACAGGGCCCCATCCATCTAAAAGTAGAAGTGATGGGGACTGCCAGGCAGCACCTGCCAGCACCAGGAAAAGACTGAGAAAAGGATACTTCAGGCATAGCACGTAGGAATGTGCTTTTTTTAGGACTGACCCTGCCTTTGCATAGCCCTGGGAGTGAGTGCCACCCTCACATTTGCACCCAGGCTTCTCTCTTGCCTCCTCCTGCACCTGCCATGAGTTTACTACTGAGCTCACTCTGAAATCGGCTCTGCATTTCTTTGTCTTTTCTTTTTTTTTTTTTTTTTTTTATGAGACAGAGTCTTTCTCTGTCTCCAGGCACCAGGCTGGAGTGCAGTGGCGTGATCTCAGCTCACTGCAACCTCCGCCTCCCGGGTTCAAGCAATTCTCCTGCCTCAGCCTCCCGAGTAGCTGGGACTACAGGCGCATGCCATCACACCCAGCTAATTTTTGTATTTGCAGTAGAGATGGGGTTTCACCATGTTGGCCAGGATGGTCTCGATCTCTTGACCTCATGATCCGCCCGCCTCGGCCTCCCAAAGTGCTGGGATTACAGGCGTGAGCCACCGCGCCCGGCCTAGCTCTGCATTTCTTGTCACCTATGGCAAGAGAGAAACAACTACGGTATGATTATTGTGAACTGAGAAAACCTATAAAGCCAATTCAGAGCAACTTTATCCTAAAATTAAATTCAAGTAGAATTTTTGTGCCAGCGGCTTTGAATAAAGACTGAAGAACACAGTGAGTTATATCTTCAATTACAGTTTACAAAGAACACAGGCACCCCATCCAAAAGAGGACTCTTGATTTAGCTCTCTATAAGGGCAGAAAGCATAACACTGAATCTTCGGTCAGCAAAAATATTTTCCGAAGGGCCTCAGGTATCATGGATTTAGCTCTGTTTAATTCTCATGCTCAACATTAATTTAAGGTAAACGTGGTAAAGGAAAAGGAAGTGCTTGTTTTGGGGGGGATTAATTTGCTACCAGGCACCCCTCAGCTGTTTTGTTCTGAGGCTCTAAATTAACACCTGGATCAACCTGGATAATCTAACTCAGGGACTGGCAAATTTTTTCTGTAAAAGGCTAGATCATAAATATTTCCGGCTCTGTGAGCTGCACAATCTCTGTTGCAAGTGCCCAGTGCAGCCATTGGAGCAGGAAAACTAGCCATAGACAATACAAAAATGAATGTGCTTGGCTTCACTCCAATAAAACCTTCCTTCCAAAAATAAGTAATGGACCAGATGTAGCCTGTAGGCCATAGTTTGTGAACCTCTAATGTAGCTGACATTTTGAAACGAGGAAGGAATGTTCAATTTGAGAACAGTTACTTCTACCTTTCACAAGGTAGGTAACTGTAAATAGCAACATTTGCAAGTTCCTTCTATTTCCTGCAACACTCACGTTAGTACCTAATATCACGCTATTTTTATTGCTCTGGCTTAATTCAGTTATAGTGAAATCATTTCCATTCAAATAGACAATGAACTTCTTAAGGTCAAGGTCTCTGTCCAATTTCTTTGTGCATAATCCATCGTGCCTAGCACAGCAGGGAACTTTGCACTTGCTTGAAACACTTTCTTCCCTTTCTGAAGGAGTGATTCACATATCTTCTTTTGACATGCAGAGACTTGGTGATCTATTTAACCTAAGGGGAGAAAGAGTCCCTTTCAAAGGACGGATTGTCATCCCCTTCTCCCTGCCCCTGCCAAGTGCATTATGCTTCTGATCACTCTGAAACAAAGCGATGTCATGGGCATAAACTAATTTCTTCCAACTTAAAACAAGTTAGCAAGTCTCATTTTGTAATTCCAAAGTCTTCCGCTCATGTGTTTATTTCAACACACTTTTTCCTATAAATAAATGGCTATGTGACTTCTGTCTCCTTCTTTGCGTTCATATCCCAATTTCCAGTGTAGAGTAGCCTTCACTCAATATGTGTAGAAGGAAGGAGGAAATGAATGTAAGATGGACTTAGCTCATAAACTCTTTGTTTTGTTAAAGGCCTTTGCCAATTCCTTTAAGCAGTTACAATATTCTGTTGGGCAAGACCTTGTGCTATAAACCCACTGCCTAGTGAAAGAATCCATCTCCAATCTCAGCCCGCATCCTAACCCCAATTTGTCCCTGAGTACAAGGTCACCGATCTGAATTGGAATGCCAAGCCTTGTTAACCTACCAAGTCTGTTCGGCTCACCCATTTCTGCATACTACTCGTGAGTGACAGAGGATGGACACTGAAATCTCCATCGTTTTGTAGAACCTGTGCAAGAGGCACAAAACCATCTGCTTAATGGTCATGTGGCAGGAGACAGTATCTCAGAAGTCCCTGCAGCATATGACTTTGCTGATGAAGATCGATTACACTCGAGCAGGGATTCTTGATCTCTGCAAAACAGCTCATACAGAACAGGAACAATCTCACAGATAAGAAAAACTCCAGCAAGTTGGTCTCAGACTATGAAAATGTCTGCCACGACATGATTTATGTGAAAATAAATAAAGTGGGTCTACTACTTTATCATTAGCAATAAGTGGATTCTTCCTTCCTGCCACAGACAAACTGAAGATGTAAATGAACACCACACTTGCACTGTTGCTGATGCTGTTTTTCTTCACCCACTGCCTGAGGTGAAGGTTTGCAAATAAAATCAAACCATCATTATTCTGGACTGATTATCCAATTAGAGGATAAAATAGGCCAGCCCTGTCTTCCTTCCTCTTCCATCAAATGTTGTTCTTACAGCCATTTCACTGACAACATGAGGGGCCAACAGAAGAAATAAACAGGCATAAATTTCAAACCCAATGAGCAAAGAGAAACAATCCAGATATACAAAATGAATTAATCAGCAATAAGTCACCACATCCCTATTACATGTTAAGTTCTTTCCTCGGAGCTGTTAGGGCCAGAAAAGGACTGTGAGACACAGTCTGTGCTTTAAAGAAGTGAAAACAATCACCAAAAATAAAAGCAAAACAGCAAATAAATAATCATAATCATTTATGAGAACCAACTATGGACGATGGATAGTTTAAGTGTGCTGAGAGCATAGCCCACGTGGCAGAAGTGCATAAATAATGCAAAACCTTACATGGGTTGACAATTTAAATTTCATTTCATGATCATTCGTCTAACCAGAACCACTGAGAAAGATAAAGAAAACAATAATAACAAAAGAACTTCAGGTTCCTGGTGGTTGTAAGTAGGTTCTAGTTTCAGGAGTGTTCCAACACACTATGTTACCTTAGACAGGTCATGTTCCCTCTTTGTGACTAGGTTTCTCATCAAAAAGAAGGAAAGAAGGAAAGAAGGGAGGGAGAAGGGACTGGGAGTGTTGGTAATAGATAACCCCTAATATCCCTTTCAGATCAAATTTCTATAATTATAATGTGGCTCCCTGCTTCTGGAGGTCACTCATCAACAAAGAAATATAAGTTTAAAAATAGCCAAAGTGGGAAAAATAATCATTCTCATAAATCTGCAGTTTCTATAGCTACTTTGCTACCATGAACAAATGCGAGTATACACAGAAGATTCCCTCCCTCCTGTAAACTTCCTCTGCCCGCCACAGACTGGCCTCCCAGCTGAGCCAGATGCATTTGAATGCTGGAGCACTCGGCTGATTAAGATACATAATGTCTGAATGATCCCATTCACACCAGGAGGACCGTGTTTGGAGCAAGATGTTACATCTCGGTGCACTCACCTTTTAGAATGATTTCTTTTTATAAATGCTAATTGCGACTCACTAATTAAGAGAGATGTTACACTGTTCAGGAAAATCATCAAGTCAGGAAATCTTGCAATTTTCTCCAGCATATTTCATGAATCAAAACTGTGATCTGAAGCAGATTTTTCATGGCCTAGAGGGCAGAATAGGAGCCGAATACCACAGCTTCTCATTATAAGTCTGGTATGGAAATGGACTCCCAGTTTAAAAGGGGGTCAAATGTCCATCATGGGAGAATTAGCAGAGTATTGTGGTTAAGGGCAGAGGCTTTGAAGACAGGCCTGGACAAACTTATTTTTGCCTATTGTTCAGAACAGAGGGGCCAAAACTGTCTTTTTCATCTTGTGACCTCAGCACTTTGGGACAGCAAGGGGCACATAGCACGTGCTAAATAAATGTGTTGTGAAATTTAAGTCCTGGTTCTACCATGCATAAGCTATGTCCTAGCATACCTTCCATAACCTCTTGGAGACTCTGTTTTTGTTTTTTCGTTTGTGTGTGTGTATGTGTGTGTGCATGTGTATACGTTGTTGCTGTTGTCATTATTTTGTAAAATGGGATGTCTCAGTTGGGATTCCTCTGCAGCAGAACCTGAGAAAAGGATTTGATTACAAATAGTTTACTTGGGAGGTGATCACAGAAAATACCAGTAAGGGAACAGGGAAATGAGAGTGAGATGGGAAAGCATCCATAAAGAGTTTGTTATCAAGCACTCATCACTATGGACAACTAAAGGAAAATCTCACTAGGTTACTCTGGCAGCTAGGGTCTACACATGGCTTTATGTGTAAAAGAAGAGCCTTCCCACTGAGGGGTGAGGGAGCTGGGGTATTGATCCATCACCTCCTGTTGGTCATAGGTTCAGGAGGCATTAACTCCCTAGCCCTTGCGACCTGTAGGCAGGCCCACAAGCAAGCTTCAGTGACTGGAGAAAGTCCTCCAGCAAAGAAATGCAGATGCTGGCAATTCAAAATCCAGCTACCTGCTCTATAGGTAAGGAAAAGGGGTCTGGGTTGGAAGAAGAGGCACCAACAGGGCCAGCCTCCGAGGAATAATAAAACCTACGTCTTAGGGTGATGTGAGGCTTAAGTGAAGTGGCAGATGGAAAGGACTGATTATGATCCTGCACACTGTGCCTCCATCTACTGAGGGCTTCTTGCTGTCACGAGAACACAGAAAGCATGGAGCTCCCCCACTAAGGCCCCTGGAGCCGTGCATCAGGTAGAATACAGTCTCAAGCATGTCTCAAAACCTTATAGGTCCAGAAAAATGGTACTTCCTAGCCTTGGAAACTGATGATGTACACCAGCATAAGAAAGGCTTTGAGGATTCTTATAGTTAAGAAACTCTTTAATTAAATGAGGATTTCCCAAACTTACTTGAGCACAGAGTTCTCTTTCCAAATAATACATACCAACTTTCAGTATGATCCTACATTCCATGAAGCACATTTTGGGAAAAGGAGGCCTGAGACTGGTGAATTTTACCCAGAAAAGCATTCCATAATTTGCAGCTCACCCCCAAAATTCTGCTGACACATGTTTCCTCAACTATACCCAAATCTTCTGATTTCATCTCCTTTTTTTTTCTTTTTGTTTTTTGAGATAAGGTCTGGCCCTGTTGCCCAGGCTGGAATACAGTGGCGCCATCTCAGCTCACTGCAACCTCAGCCTCCTGAGCTCAAGGGATCTTTCCACCTCAGCCTCCTGAGTACCTGAGACTACAGGCATGGACCACTACATCCAGCTATTTTTGTATTTTTTCTAGAGATGGGTTTCACCATGTTGCCCAGGCTGGTCTTGAACTTGCCACTATGTTGCCTAGGCTGGTCTCGAACTCACAAGCTCAAGCGCCTTGGCCTTCCAAAGTGCTAGATTATAAGCATGAGCCACCAGCCCAGCCTCACCTCCCTTTTTGATGAACCCAAACCCATTCTGATGATTCTTTTATCCTTCATTTCTCAGGTTCATACTGGTTTTCACACGTGATTTGAAATTATTTATGGAACCTGCATGAGCAGCTTACATCTCCAGAGAAGGAGCTTACAGGTATTTGCAATCTACCCAAAGTTGCTGAGTGCTCACCAAGTCCTGCTTCTTTCAGAGGCGGCATTACCTAATGGGCGGGAGTCTCCAGGCCCAGCTCTGTCACTTATTAACTTTCTCAATGCCATTTGTAAAATGAAAAAATGTCTCTTGTTCACAGGTGATATGCTTAGGCTCTGTGTCCCCATCCAAAATCTCATCTTGTATTATAATTTCCATAATCTCCACATGTCAACGGGGGGCCAGGTGGAGATAATTGGATCATGGGGGCAGTTTCCCTCGTGCTATTCTCATGATAGTGAGTACGTCTCAAGAGAGTTGCTGGGTTTCCAAGCATCTGGCATTTCCCCTGCTTGTACTCACTCTTTCCTGCCGCCCTGTGAAGAAGGTGTCTTCTCCTTTGCCTTCCACCATGATTGTAAGTTTCCTGAGGCCTCCTTGGCCATGTGGAACTGTGAGTCAATTAAAGCTCTTTCCTTTATAAATTACCCCATCAAGTATTTCTTCACAGCAGCATGAGAATGGACTAATACCACAGATTACTATAGAGACTGAACGAATTACAGTACAAAACATCCAATACCATGCATCCACCAACTGATGCTCAATGAATGTCCCCTGCCTTTCAAATCTCTTCCTCTAACCACCCCAGTGCTGATTCCAATTCTTAATTACTTAGATAATTGTCATGTAAAGAGAAAATGGAATGATGAAAGGGAAAGACTGTGCCTGAATAATTCAGGCCACTTAGTTAGTATCTATATCTGTATAGATAGCTGTGTAGCTACCTCTCTACAGATAGGTACCTTAATAGGCAATGTCCATCTATATCTATATAGAGTGATACAGATATATAGAGACAGAGATATTTCATGCAATAAATATTTATTGGGTGCCTACTGGTGCAATTGCTCTGTGCTGGAAGACAACACTGAATAAGACAGACATGATCCCAGCCCACAAGCAGGGTACGGCCTAGCAGTGCAGACAGGCCACATCGAGAAACAACTAAACAAACAAATAAATAATTACAAATTGCTACCAGCAAATGCTTGTGTAAATTGCTACAAAGCACACAAACTCCAGTGAGGGACACTTTAGACTGTGTGGCCACTACAGGTCTTTCTAATGAGGTGACGATCAGTGGAGAGCTGGAGGGTGAGAGTGGGCCATCCAGGGGACACAGGGACAAGTGCCATCCAATGGAGTGGGTTACTGCCTACCATTGCTGAGGCAGGGGGAAGAACCCTGGGGGGTGCAGGAGAAAGCGGAAGCCCTAAAGCCATGGCAGGCTTTATGAGCCATAAGAAGGTCTTGGTTTCCGTCTAAGAAGGAGGAAAAAGTTTAAAGAGGTGGGTCACACAAGCAGATTGAAAAGGAGTTGACATTTTAAAAGATCCCTGCAAACAACTAAAGAAAGGAGATGAGTGTGAGATTCTCAGAGAATTCTTTCCTGCCTGCTACTGATCTCCAAAAAGTATGATTCTATAACAAGAGCACACATTGATAGCGAGTCAGATACCTCTTTAATTGATAGTGAGTCAGATATCTCTTTAATCATTTTTAAATCATTCATGTTATTCCCACAACACCTTACATGCTGTAGCCGTGGTTGTCCCCATTTTACAGATGTGGCAGTTGAGGCACAGAGAGCTTAAACAGCTTGCCCAAGCTGATCCAGCAATGAGATGATGGAGCCGGGGTTGAAAGGCAGTGGAACTCCAGATGTGTGCACACCCTCCCCTGTTCTGCCTCCCCTGAAGCATGCTCAGTCATGTGTCCGGCTGTCTCTCCCATGCTGCCCCCAAGATTTTATTCCCTGTATGCCTGAACCTCAACCCAAGTGTCTTCCTTCTCAGTCTCGTGGAGATGGTTCCTCCACCATTATGATCTGAACTAAAACAGTAAGAAGATACTGTGCAAAAAAAAAAAAGAACCTGGGTGAGTACTGAACACTTTAAAATGCAATACTTAGCTAAGGCTAAATAGAATTGAAACCTATAGCCCCAGAAGAGAATGTCACAAAACCCTGACAAACTGAAACAATAACATTACTAAGAAGTGAGGGGAGGCCGGGCGCAGTGGCTCACACCTGTAATCCCAGCACTTTGGGAGGCCGAGGCGGGTGGATCACGAGGTCAAGAGATCGAGACCATCCTGGCCAACATGGTGAAACCCCGTCTCTACTAAAAATACAAAAAATATTAGCTGGGCGTGGTGGCACAGGCCTGTGGTCCTAGCTACTCGGGAGGCTGAGGCAGGAGAA
>CAUYLG010060858.1:0-33732 GCA_963573385.1 Cacajao melanocephalus | reverse complement strand
GCAGTGGCACGTTCTCAGCTCACTGCAGTCTCCACCTCCCGGGTCCAAGCAATTCTCCCGCCTCGGCCTCCTGAGTAGCTGGGACTACAGGCATGTGCCACCATGCCTGGCTAATTTTTGGTATATTTATTTCACCATGTTAGCCAGGATGGTCTTGATCTCCTGACCTCGTGATCTGCCTGCCTCAGCCTCCCAAAGTGTTGGGATTATAGGCATGAGCCACTGCACCCGGCCCTATTTTTTTTTTTTTTTTTTTGGGATGGAGTTTCACTCTTGTCGCCCAAGTGGGAGGGGCACTGGTGCAATCTCAGCTCACTGCAATCTCCGCCTCTCAGGTTCAATCAATTCTCCTGCACCAGCCTCCCGAGTAGCTGGGATTACAGGCGTGTGCCACCACGCCTGGCTACTTTTTTTGTATTTTTAGTTGAAATGGGGTTTCACCATGTTGGCCAGGCTGGTCTCAAACTCCTGACCTCAGGTGATGTACCTGCCTTGGCCTCCCAATGTACTGGGATTATCAGCGTGAGCCCCAACACCCGGCCTACTTTAAAATTTTTGTAACCGTATTTTAAAAAAGAATTACAGCTAATTGTAACCAGTAACTCTGAGTGGTACAGATAATAGAAGCACAGTGCACATTGCAGGCACAAATCACAAAAAATGATGAGAAGGGCAAGGCCACTGAAGATGGATTTGAAATTTCTGCTCAAGGTAACCTTTGCTTCAGTGAGAGTAGAACCATGTACGTTTCCCTAGTTATGTGAGGAGTTTGTGTGGAACCTGAGTTAACTACTATGGCGTGTTTGATTTATTTCCATAATGGTCTAGCATCTTGCAGAGGTAGGTGCTCTGGGATGCAGTCCAGTTGGCTTGCCCCTACCTGGCTCTCACTGTGTTTTTGCCATTTGCTGGGAGATCTCACTGCTGCATTGGAGCTTCCATATGTTTCATTTAATAACTAATGTTGAGGACTCACAGGCAGAGGAGTTGGTATTTTTACTTTGGGGTCATTTAGATATTTGTTGAGAATGCGGGCCGGGAGCAGTGCTCATGCCTGTAATCCCAGCATTTTGGGAGGCTGAGGTGGGTGGATCACGTGATGTCAGGAATTTGAAACAAGCATAGCCAACTTGGTGGAAACCCAGTCTCTACTAAAAATACAAAAACTAGCTGGGTATGGTGCCATGAGCCTGTAATCCCAGCTACTCAGGAGGCTGAGGCAGGAGAATCACTTGAACCTGTGAGGCAGAGGTTGCAGTGAACCGAGATCATGCCACTGCACTCCAGCCTGGTCAATAGAGTGAAACTTTCTTAAAAAAAATTTTTAAAAGCCCATTCCTAACCAAAACTCTAAAGCAGGTAGTTTGCTTCTGCTGCCCTTCCACCTTCCTTGACTACCCCACCTACCTGGGAGGTCCATCCTTGGGACAGTGGAGTAAAATTATGAGCAACCATAGGCCTATGCTAAGGGCTTATGGAGAAACTCACCTCTTCCTCCCTCTCTTCTTCATCCCCTTGCTGAAGCTCTGGGTACTGGCCTCCCAAGGTGAACATAAGAAGTTCTCAATTGTTGATTGAAACTTAAACCCAGCTGGCTTCCTGAGCTGAAGGAGATGTTAAGATATGTAAGAGATTTAACTGTTAACTAGGGATCTCTGTAGATTTGTGTGAGGAATAATAACTCGACTCTATAATAATCTCCAATAAGGCTCTGAAAAACAAAACCTGTAATAACTTACTAGTATCTTGCCCTAATGGATATTAAAATGCTCTATAAAGCTAGTGTAATAAAAAAAAAAGTAGGACATTGGAGAATAGAACAGTCAAATAGAATAGAGAAGAAAGAAATTGATTTTATCGGAACTTAGTACAGTGTATAATAAACGTGGCATTTCAATTCAGTAATGGTTTATAACAAATGGTGCTAGAATAATTGCCTAGCACATGAAAAATACAAAGATAAACTCCTATTTAATTCATCTTTAATTACAGAAGCTACAAAGAGAAAGTAAAAAAATTATAGTATTTATGTAATATTTAACTAGGGAAACCTTAAATAACACAAAAAACTCAGCATAAAAGAATAAAAACACATTTGATAATATTGACAATTAAAATTTTTCAGTGGCACAAGACACCATGAAAAGTCAAAGGACAACTAAGAGGCTGTGAGAAAATAGTTGCAATTAATGACAGATAAAGGATTAATATCTATACTATTAGAATTAATATTAATATTCATAATATTAAGTTGAACTATATAAAGTTGCTGATAGTCAACTGTTTTTGACCAACAGAAATGGCAATTTTGATGCCAACCCAACACATAGTGCTTCTATATATTGATAAGAAAAAGACAACCCAATAGAAAAAAGGTGAAGATTATACATTATAAACAGGCGATTCATAGAAAAGAAAATACAAATAGCTGATCTATAAATAAATGATTATAAATATGTGACTATATGTGTTAAAATGACAGAAGAATGACTACTATTAAAATAAAAACAGAAAAGAACTCAACAGATGGCTACTGTCAAAAAAACAGAAGATAACGAATGTTGGCAAGGATGTGTAGAGATCCTTTGTGCACTGTTGGTGGGAATGTAAAATTGTACAGCTGCTATGGAAAACAGTATGGAAGTTCCTCAAAAAATTAAAAATAGAATTACATATGATCCAGCAATTCTACTTCTGGGCATATACTCGAAACAATTGAAAGCAGAATCTCAAAGATATATTTGTACACCCATATTTATAGCAGCATTAGTCATGATAGCCAAAAGGTGGAAGCAACCTAAATGTCCACTGACAAATGAATGAGTAAACATAATATGATATAGACACACAATGGAATATTATTCAGCCTTAAAAAGAAAGTAAATTCTGACTCATACTACGACATGGATGAACATTGAAGACATTATGCTAAGTGAAAGAAGCTAGTCACAAAAAGACAAATATTGTATGATTCCATTTATATGGGGTACCTAGAGTAGTCAAATTCATAGACACAGAAAGTAGAATGGTGGTTGCTAAGGGCCAAGGGGAGTGGGGAATGGAGAGTTATTATTCAATGGGTGGAGAGTTTCAACTTTGCAAGATTAAAAATGGTTCTGGAGATTGGTTTGTAACACTGTAAATGTACTTAACACTGCTGAACTGTATACTTAAAAATGGTTAAGATGGTTAATTTTACGTTATACATGTAATATGATATTTTAAAAAGCACACACACAAATAATAGGAAAACATTTTTCATCCATAAGGCAAAGTTTAGAACTAATTTTGACAATGATATGGGGAAATTTGTACTTTCTTTAATTTCTGTTGGAGAATTGCTATAGCATTTTAAGAAAGTAGTTTGGTAGGATCTATTAAAATCAAAGATGCACATATTCTTCGATACAGTAATCCCACTTTTGGGACTCCAGCCTATAGAAATACTTGTACCAATACATTAAGTATATATATGTAAAGATGTTTTTTGCATTGGTCATAACTGGAAATAATCTCCCCCCAAAAAAAATGGGCAAATGTTTGGATATTACACAACTATTTATTTTTAAATTTAATTTAATTTTAAGTTCTGGGATACATGTGTAGGACATGCAGGTTTGTTACATAGGTAAACATGTGCCATGGTGGTTTGCTGCACCTATCAACCCATCACCTAGGTATTAAGCCCCACATATATTAGCTGTTTATCCTGATGCTGTCCCTCCCCCTGCCCCCACAACAGGCCCCAGTGTGTGTTGTTTCCCTCCCTGTGTCTATGTGTTCTCATTGTTCAGCTCCCACTTATAAGTGAGAACATGTTATGTTTGGTTTTCTGTTCCTGTATTAGTTTGCTGAGAATAATGGCTTCCAGCTCCACCCATGTCCCTGCAAAGGACATGATCTCATTCCTTTTTATTACACAACTATTTAAAAGAAGGAGTAATAGCTATAAGGATTGACCTGGAGAGAAAAGTATGAGATATTATGTTATTAACAATAATATGACATATTATTGTAAAACAATAAGCAAGTTCTACAGAAAAGCATATAGTATGATTCCACTTGTGTGAAAAGCAAATTTAAAAACTCCTATAATCCATTTATATATTGTGATGGTTGATTTTATGTATCAACTTGGCCAGGTTATGGTGCCGAGTTGTTTGCTCAAACACCAGTCTAGATGTTACTGTAAAGATATATTTTTAGATGTGACTAACATTTAAATCACTAGAGTTTGAATAAAGCAGAATACCTCTATAATGTGGGTGGGCCTCATCTCATCAGTTGAAGGCCTTAAAACAATGACTGGGGTTGACTGAAGAAGGGGGAATTTCAGTGCTGCAACATCAACTCTTACCTGAATCCAGATTTCAGACTTGCCAAACCTCACGATCTCATGAGCCAATTCCTTAGAATAAACCACCTCTGGTGAGAAACTTGAAGCTTTCCTAGTAACATTGGGAAGAAGGCAAGAATGTCCCCTCTTACCACGGCTTTTCAACATTGTAATGGAAGTCCTAGCTAATGCAATAAGACAAGAAAAAAAAGTAAAAGATTTACAGATTGAGAAGGAAGAATCTGTCTTTGTTCACAGATGGCATGGTCATCTATGTAGAAAATTCAAGAGAGCTGACAAGCACTCTTGGAATTAAGAAGTCATCATATCAAGGTTGCAGGATATAAGTTAATATACAAAAGTCAATTCCTAATATATCAAAAATGACCAAGTGGAATTTGAAACTTAAAATTTACGTTTACATTAGCACCTCCAAAAATGAAATATTTCAGTATAAATCTAACAAAATATGTACAAGATACATATGAGAAAAGCTATAAAACTCTGGCAAAAGTATCAGTATCAAGGAAAATCTAAATCAATGGAGAGCTGTTCCATGTTCATGGATAGTAAGATTCAATATTGTCAAGATGGCAGTTCTTCCCAACTTGATCTCTAGATTTTAATGCAATCACAATCAAAATCTCAGCAATTTATTTTGTAGAAATTGACAAGCCGATTCTAAAGATTATACAGAGAAGCAAAAGACCCATAATAGCCAACACAGTGTGTAAGGAGAAAAACAAAGTTGAAATACCGACACTACCTGACTTAAAGACTTACTATAAAGCTACAGTAAGCATGTGGCATAGGTGAAAGACTAGGCAAATAGATAAATAGAATAGAAGAGAGTCCAGAAATAAACTCAAATAAATACAACTTATTTTGACAAAGGAGCAAAAGCACTACAGTGGAGAAAAGATAATCATTTCAACAAATAGTGCTGGAACAACTGGATATCCACGGGCAAAAAAATGACTCTAGACACAGACCTTACACTCCTCACAAAAATTAACTCAAAGTGGATCACAAACCTAACTGTAAAATACAAAACTATAAAACTCCTGGAAGGTAACTTTGGAGAAAATCTAAATGACCTTGGGTTTGGTGATGACTTTTTAGATACAACACCAAAGGCATGACCCATGAAATAACTTTATGGACGTCATTAAAATTAAAAATTCCTGCTCTGCAAAAGACACTATCAAAACACTAAAAGACAAACCACAGACTAGGAGAAAATATTTGCAAAAGGCATATCTGATAATGGGCTGCTATCCAAAATATACAAGGGACTCTCAATAAGAAAACAAACAACCAGATCAAAAAACAAGTCAAATACCTTAACAGACACCTCACCAAAGAAAGGTGGCAAATAAGCATATGAAAAGATGATTTCATTTCCTGTGGGGAGCCCCAAAATTAAACTTTTAAAAAAGATGCTCGCATTGTATGTCATCAGGGAAATGCAAATTAAAACAAGATACCAGTACATATGTAGTAGAATCGTCAAAATCCAGATTAAGGATTTAAATCTAAGGCCTCAAATTATAAAAATCCTAGATGAAAACCTAGGAAATGTCATTCTGGATATCAGCCTTGGCAAAGAATTTATGACTAAGTCCTCAAAAGCAATTGCAACAAAAACAAAAATTGACAAGTGGGACCTAATTAAACTAAAGAAGTTTGGAAAGCAAGAGAAACTATCAGCGGAGTAAACAGACAACTTACAGAATGGGAGAAAATATTTGCAAACTATGCATCCAACAAAGGCCAAATATCCAGAGTTTATAAGGATCTTAACTCAAAAAGCAAAAAGCAAGTAACCCTATTAAAAATTGGGCGAAGACATTAACAGACACTTCTCAAAAGATAATATGCATGTAGCCAAGAAACATATAAAAAATGCTCAACATCACTGATTATTAGAGATATGCAAACCAAAACCAAAATGAGATACCATCTCACACTAGTCAGGATAATGATTATTAAAAAGACAAAAAATAACACATGCTGGCAAAGCTGCAGAGAAAAGGGAATGCTTATACACTGTTAATGGGAATGTAAATTAGTTCAGCCACTGTGGAAAGCAGTTTGGAGAATCCTCAAAGAACTAAAAACAGAACTACCGTTCAACCCAGAAATCCCATTACTGGATATATACCCAAAGGAAAAGAAATTGTTCTACAAAAAAGACACATGTTCTTGAATGTTCATCGCAGCACCATTCACAATAGCAAAGACACAGAATCAACGTAGGTGCCCATCAACGGTGGATTTGATAAAGAAAATGTAGTACATGTACACCATGGAATACTATGCAGCCATAAAGAAGAACAAGATCATGTCCTTTGCAGCAACATGGATGGAGGTGGAGGCCATAGTCCTAAGCGAATTAACACAAGAACAGAAAACCAAATAGTACACGTTCTCACTTATAATTGGAATGTTAACATTGAGTACACATTAGCACAAATATGGAAACATAATAGCTGAGGACTACTAGAGGGAGGAGGGGAGAAGGGAGCAAGGGCTGAAAAACTACCTATTGGGTACTATGCTCATTACCTGGGTGATAGGATCATTTGTACCCCAAATCTCAATGTCACACAATTTATTCATGTAACAAAGCTGCACATGTATCCCCTGAATCTAAGATAAAAGTTGAAATTATTTAAAAAAACAAAAGAAATTGCCACAGCCACCCAACCTTCAGCAACCACCACCCTGATCAGTCAGCAGCCATCAACATAGAAACAAGACCCTCCATCAGCGAAATGATTACAGCTCACTAAACGCTCAAATGATTGTTAGCATTTTCTTTCTCCCTTCCCTACCCCTTCCCCTCCCTTTCCCTTTCCTTTCCATTCTTTCTGACAGTCTTGCTATATTGCCCAGGCTGGTCTTGAACTAGCCTCAAGCCATCTTCCCGTGTCAGCCTCCCAAATGCTGGATTACAGGTGAGAGCCACAGCTCCCAGCCATCATTAGCATTTTCTAATGGTAAAATATTTTTAAATTAAGGTAGGTACATTTTTTTTTACACATAATGCTATTGCACACTTAATAGACTACAGTATAGCATAAACATGACTTATATGCACTGGGAAACCGAAAAATCTGTATGACTTTTTATTGTGATATTTGCTTTATTGCAGTGGTGTGGAACCACACTCATAATATTTCTGAGGCAGGTCTGTAAACGAAAAGTTACTTTTGAACAGAAATAATGACAAACTTAGTAATTTTCTGTAGACTCTTACTGCTGAAAGTAATCTTAGTTATGCGGTCCAAAGTTCCTGCTTTTACAGATGTGAGTCACAGAGTTGTTACCACTCTCCTGGGGCCACATAGCCAGATAGCTTGAAGCTGAGAGGTGACCGTAGTTCCAGCCTCTAGCAATCTTTCCATATACCATGGATGAATTTATCAGATTCTAGAGTATAACTTCCGCATGAAATAGTATGCAGATCAGAAAGGGACTCCCAGAAGACACCTGGGTCATTCTTCATTTAGGTCTACACTGGACCATGGTTAAATTCGCTAAGCTACATAAGATGCTATCTAAGTTTATTCTGTAATTTCCCTTAGGAGCAACACCGTTGATAGTAGGCATTGAAAAACAATGTTTTGGGCGAGGTGCAGTGGCTCATGCCTGTAATCTCAGCACTTCGGGAGGCTGAGGCAGGTGGATCACCTAAGGTCCGGAGTTTGAGGCCAGCCTGCCCAACACGGTGAAACCCCATCTCTACTAAAAATACAAACATTAGCTGGGTGTGGTGGTGCATGCCTGTAGTTCCAGCTACTTGGGAGGCTGAGGTAGGAGAATCGCTTGAACCCGGGAGGCAAAGGCTGCAAAGAGTTCAGATCATGCCACTGCACTCCAGCCTGGGTGACAGAGTGAGACTCTGTCTCAAAAGAAGAAGAAAAACAATGTTTTGTTGCATTGCTTTTCCTCCTAAATGCCTGGATAAAGTATCTGCCAGCCTGAAAAAAGCTGGCCAAAAACATGGCCTTTGTAATGCAGGGTCTTTTAATTAGATTTTATTTATTTGAGACAGGGTCTCACTCTGTCACCCAGGCTGGAGTACAGTGGCGTGATCACAGCTTACTGCAGCCTCAACCTTCCCAGGCTCAGGTGATCTTCCCACCTCAGCCTCCTGGGTAGCTGAGGCCACAGGTGTGTGCCACCACACCCGGCTAATTTTTGTATTTGTAGTAGAGATAGAGTTTTACCACGTTGTCCAGGCTGGTCTTGAACTTCTGGGCTTGAAATCTGCCTGCCTGGTCCTCCCAACAGGTTAGGATTACAGGTGCGACCCACCACACCTAGCCTTAATTAGATTTTTAAAGGACTGAAAACTAGGGTGTCTGGTGAATACTCTGAGAGGGGAGCTTTTTCTTCCTGTTTGCTCACACCTTGCCACCCTCAAATGAAGGGGAATTGAAGCTTCGTGCTGCTTCCCTACCTGCTCTGCATGGTTACATTTTCCTTTCAGTTCAGTGGGATCACAACGATGTGTATTAGTTGAGGAAGATCATTCTTTTTTTTGGTAATGTTATTTCTCATGTTTGTTAGTTCTGTTCTGCTGAACATTTAAAAACATGTATTGGTTTTTATACTTTTACAAAAGAGGGAATTTTTACTACATTTTAAATGTCTTATGTACAGCTTCATCTTGGTGTCTGCCATTGTGCCCCAAACAAAGCTGATTCCGAGGACCCTGAGTAATTAATACACATGCATTTGTATATTTTTGTATGAACATAAAGAATGATGTAGAAGAATAATAAAGCAAACCTAACGCTGGTGATCCCAGGGTGTGGGATTCAATTGGGGAGGTCAAGGTTTTTCTAAACCTTCTATTCTTTGTTTAACTGGTGTGATGGCTAATATTGAGTGTCTACTTGATTGGATTGAAGGATACAAAGTGTGGGTGTGTCTGTGAGGGCATTGCCAAAGGAGATTAACATTGAGTCAGTGGACTGGGAAAGGCAAACTCACCCTTAATCTGGGTGGGCACAATCTAATCAGCTGCCAGCGAGGCTAGAATATAAACAGGCAGAAAAATGTGAAAAGAGAGACTGGCCTAGCCTCTCAGCCTACGTCTTTCTCCCGTGCTGGATGCTTCCTGCCCTCGAACATCAGACGCTAAGTTTTTCAGTTTTGGAGATTGTACTGGCTCTCCTTGCTCCTCAGCCTGCAGACGGCCTATTGTGGGACCTTTTTCTTTTTTTTCTTTATCTTTTTTTGAGATAGAGTCTTGTTCTGTCACCAGGCTGGAGTGCAGTGGGGTGATCTTGGCTCACTTCAACCTCCGCCTCCTGGGTTCAAGCGATTCTCTTGCCTCAGCTTCCTGAGAAGCTGGGACTACAGGCACACGCCACCATGTCCAGCTAATTTTTGTATTTTTAGTAGAGATGGGGTTTCACCATGTTGGTCAGGATAGTCCCGATCTCTTGACATCGTGATCCGCCCGCCTCTGCCTCCCAAAGTGCTAGGATTACAGGCATCAGCCACTGTGCCCCGCTGTGGGACCTTTTGATCGTGTAAGTTAATATTTAATAAACTCCCCTTTAGATATATATCTATTTCATTAGTTCTGTCCCTCTAGAGAACCCTGACTAATACAACTGGTTACAAGGTGCATGAAGTACCTCTGCAACTAAATAAAAGCAAAAGAGAAAAATTCTCACAAGCCATGTTATGTTGTATCATAGAAAGCAACATTGAATTGGGTCACAAGTCCGAAATTCTCATTTATTAACAAACATTAAGTACCTACTGTGTGTCAAGGACTGAACAAGACTGGAAACAAAAAGGTCAACAAACCAGGATCTCTATCCTTAGAGAGCTCAGAAATTCACAACAACTGGAACAATGGAAGCGTCTGCACACGTGGACTATTTTACTGTGTACTAAATGAATTCAATCTTCTTTGCTCTATCTCTGAAACTGTCATCCAGTATCTTGGGTGGTCCTGATAGGCCAATGTGCCAATGTAAATACAGGAATAGAACAATAATAGTAAAAAAACATGCTTTGAAGAAAGTTAGTTGAGTTTCTCCTAGTTAATCAAACCAGATGGAGGGACAGAGGTTGGGGGTAAGATGCGTTTTCTATTTGAGGATCTCTTTTGAATTCATTTCCTAATGGAAACACTGGAGAGAGGGATTAGGAAGCATACAAAACAAACAAGTAAATCACAAATGTGGAACTAAAATTCAGCCCTGGGATGACCAGCTGGAATGAGTTTTTTGGTGCATTTTAGGTCTGGGTTAGTAAGGTCAGCCCTCAAAAGGCTGTGATGATTTCCTGCTTCATAGTTATATTTTAGAATCATCCAGGACCTTTTAAAAATAAAATCCCCAGGTCCTTTCCCTGGAGATTCTGATTCGGTAGGTGAAGGGTCAGGGCTGGAAATGTTCATATTTGAAAAGCTTCACAGGCGATTCTGACACACACCTCTGGTTAAAGACCTGAGGAAGCCTTGGTGGGGAAGGTCAGCCTGGGTTTAGATTTTTATCTCGTGTTGAACCCATTGTATAATAGGCAGCTTTTCCCATATGTAGCAGGAAATGAATGGTGACCCTGGAGGGCAAGGCAAGGTGGGTATCATTTGGAAAAGCTGTGGTGGTGAAGGGCCCAGGAGAAGAACTACTGAGAGAGGCACTGCTCCAGACCTCAGAGATCTTGCTGAGTTTGAGTTCTGGTTCATCATTGGCCTGCCCAGTTGCCTCTCCAGGGGAATCCTCTATCACCGTCACCCAGGGCCACCCCATTTGACCCACAGTCTACATGCCAGTAGGTACTTTGCCTGGCAGATGGGTACCTTACTCCATCTCTACCTGAAGCTCGCTCACTGAAAGTCTGGCAGGGGTGATATCAGTTAGACCAGGAAACCTTGCTGTATCCTCCTTTGCCCACTCTGTGTGGATACCTCCCCACAAAGACCCAGAACGCTAACAAGCCAAGGGGCAACCCTTTCTATCTATGGGGTGATGTTAGCAAGCCCTCAAAGCTGTATTTCTACATTTGGTGGTGAATGAGATGAAGTGAAGATCCCCAAGTTGGGACATCAATCCTGTGAGATAGGTGGGGCAAGTATTACTATTCTTAATTTAGAGATCAAGAAACAGACACATAGAGTGATGGCATTGCCCAGGTCACACAGCTGGGCAGTGATGAAACCAGGACGCCAACTCAAGACGCCCCTCAACTCCTGTGCTTTTTGCATTTCCCTACC
The DNA here is from genome assembly GCA_963573385.1 of Cacajao melanocephalus. Classification (NCBI taxonomy): domain Eukaryota; kingdom Metazoa; phylum Chordata; class Mammalia; order Primates; family Pitheciidae; genus Cacajao; species Cacajao melanocephalus. Next base: position 22,150 of record CAUYLG010060858.1, on the reverse strand, counting down.
CTGCATCCAAACAGCCAGATTTCCTATGAGCATGTTACCATACAAACTGTCAGACTTCCCATAAGTGTGTTTGTTAGTCCCACCCTCCTTCCCTCCTTTCTTCCTTTTTTAATGTCCATGAGAATTCGCCTCTCAAATCTCTAACCACTGGAAGTGCCATTGACCTTGGGCCTCAGCTGCAGCCTCTGAAATCCATCACCGCATTGGTGCCAAGGCCATGCTTCCTACTACCTGCCCCCAAGCAGTTATTTGAGTGCAGCAGGGATACTGAGGCAGGCCTGTTCCTGAGAGACATGGAAACTCCTTTGACCAACAACTTTAGTCCAGGGACTCCCCGTTGGCCCTGCCAAATTTTTTTGTTGTTGTTATTTTTTGAGACAGAGTCTCGCTCTGTTGCCCAGGCTGGAGTGCAGTGGCACAATGTCGGCTCACTGCAACCTCCACCTCCTGGGTTCAAGCAATTCTCCTCCTCAGCCTCCCAAGTAGGTATGATTATAGGCGTGTGCCACAAGACCTGGCTAATTTTTGTATCTTTAGTAGAGATGGAGTTTCACCATGTTAGCCAGGCTGGTATCAAACTCCTGGCCTCAAGTGATCTGCCTACCTCAACCTCCCAAAGTGCTGGGATTACAGGCATGAGCCACCACACCCGGCCCCCAAACCTTTCTGGGACTGAACTGCAGTGTAAGATGCTTCCATGCAAACTTTCTTCCTTCCCTTTCTCTTTCCTTCACAAGTCAGACCTGCAACGAAGTCTGATAGATCTTCCAGTCTTTTCCATCTCCCTCCCACATTTTCTCTCACAAATGTTTTCTTTAATAAATTTCTTGCGTGTTTTATCTCATCTTGGTGTCTGCTTCTCTGAAGACCCAACTAACACTATCCTCTCTTTTTTCCTCCCTCCCTAGCTTCCTTCTTTCTGTACCCTGTCAATCATACTGGAGGTGCATGGATTAATACTATTAATATATGGTTCCCATTCTCAAGGTTCTCACAGTCTATTAAAGGATACAGACCTAGAGATAATTCTAACACAGTGAGATAAGTACAATAACAGAGGTATGCATGGGGCATTGGCAGGGTCCAGAAGAGTAGTATCTAACCCAACTTGGAGCTGAAATGGAGGAAACCATTGAAGACAAATTAATAGGAGTCAGCCAGGTGAAATGAGCTAGGTAGAGGGAGGGGTAAAAAGACATTGCAGGTTGTTGTGTTGCTGGGGCTGATGTTTTTAGGCAAGAGAGGCCAGGAGAGGGGGCCAAAGAGGTGGAGAGGGGCTGGGTATTGGAGGGACTTGAACGCTGCCCTGAGGGTTCAACTATCCTGGGGCCAGTGTTTCCTGAATGTGGGTCTAGGCCAGGCTACCGGAGAATTACCTGGCATCTGATAAAAATATCCGCCCAGATAGTGTGCCCTGCCAGAGGGGAGCTCATTTGGGGGCTGTGGTTCACGCCTGTAGTCCCAGCATTTTGAGAGGCTGAGACGGCCAGATCACCTCAGGTCAGGAGTTTGAGACCAGCCTGACCAACGTGGAGAAACCCCGTCTCTACTAAAAATACAAAATTAGCTGGGCATGGTGGCGCATGCTTGTAATCCCAGCTACTCGGGAGGCTGAGGCAGGAGAATCACTTGAATCCGGGAGGCAGAGGTTGTGGCGAGCCAAGATTGCATCATTGTCCTCCAGCCTGGGCAACAAGCGTGAAATTCTGTCTCAAAAAAGAAAAGTGTTTTTTTTCCCGCTTTTTTTTTTTTTTTATAAAATCCAAATTTGTTCCTTCAAGCTCTAGAGAGGGTTAGAAAATCCCCTAAGATATTTTAAAAAGAGAAAAATTCTGAAGGATTACTTGACTAGTTTCCCTTCCCTACATAGTATAGCACTACTAGGCCCCACTGTTCTCGGAAAAGTTTTTTGTTTTGTTGTTTTCTTTTTTTGAGACAGGGTCTCACTGGAGTGCAGCCTCGGTTGAAATGCAGTGGTATGATCGTAGCTCACTGCAGCCTCCAATTCCTAGGTTCAAGAGATCCTCCCACCTCAGTCTCCTGAATGACTGAGACTCCTTGTGCCACCATGTCAGGCTAATTTTTCTTATTTTTTGTAGACACAGGTTCTGGCCATGAAAAAAAAAAAAAAAAAAGAAGGCCAGTGTTATCAAAACAATGAAATGAACATTGCCTCCTTATTCTGTGCCATGCATTATTCTAAATTATGTGCAATCATTAACTTCTTATAAAAATTCTCTGAGGTAATCTATAGCAGACGCTCTTGGCCTCCTATCCATACACCCTCAGGCTTTACCACTTCAGTGTGCCCCATCTGTTGTATCTGCTTGAGGGCTTGGCCTAGAGCTGGCAGGCTGGAAGTGTCAAGGTTTTGACAACCCCAGGAGCAGCCCGCAACCAAAGACAACCAAAGAATTAATAGGAGTCAGCCAGGTGAAATGAGCTAGGTAAAGGGAGAGGTAAAAAGGCATTGCAGGTTGTTGTGTTGCTGGGGCTGATGTTTTCAGGCAAGCGGGGCCAGGAGAGGGGGCCAAAGAGGTTGGGGAGGGGCTAGGTATTGGAGGGCTTTGTTAGTATATAAATACTCCAGCTCCCTTGCTCCTAATGTGGGATGACTCTGAGGCTCATGTTCTATACCATATCCCATAGTTCCTCAGTGGGATTAAGTCCAGAGTGGTCCACTTTTCTACCTTGCTGGATAACCCATCCTTTAACTCCTTTTCTTCACGGCTTATTTCCTGACTCCCCTACTGGTGTTTTCCTTCACCTTCTGATATGGTTTGGTTGTGTCCCCACCCAAATCTCACCTTGAATTGTAATAATCCCCAGGTGTCAAAGGTGGGGCCAGGTGGAGATAATAGAATCACGGGGGCGGTTTTCCCCGTACTGTTCTTGTGGCAGTCAGTAAATCTCACAAGATCTAATGGTTTTATAAATGGGAGTTCCCCTTCCACCATGATTGTGAGGCCTCCCCAGTCACATGGAACTGTGAGTCAATTAAACTCCTTTCCTTTATAAATTACCCAGTCTTGGGTATGTCTTTATTAGCAGCATGAGAACAAACTAATATGCCTCCCAAATAAACTATCTGTACTCGAGCCTTTGTCTCACAGTCAGCTTTTGGAGGAATCCAAACTAAGATATAAATGAAGACCACAGAAAATCTGAGAATGATTCGAAGAATAGAAATATCTCCATGTAGAATCGCTTGAACTGGGGAGGCGAAGGTTGCAGTGAGCCGAGATCTCACCACTGCACTCCAGCCTGGGCAACAGAGCAAGACTCCATCTCAAAAAAGAAAAAAAAAGAAATATCTCTGTGTAAATAGAAATAGTCACTGAGTTGTAATGGTTACTAATCACCAGCTCTCCAGGCTTGACGAGGATTCGTATTTGAACTCATACTAAATTTTTTAACAGTGGCAAAGCACTTTCAAGACCATAGAGACCACTCAGAGATTTCTCACCTTTACCAGGCGTCAAAGCCTTTTCCCCACCTTTTATTCAAGAGAGAAAAAAAACCTCCAAATGTCTACCTAAAAAATATTACCTTAAAAAAAGCTCAGCTTTGCCTTTCTGAATCATCTCCAGTCAAACTTAGACACATCTGTTACCTGATTTTAAAGGGATCCTAACTCTTGCCAGTTGCAAATCTGAGCTAACTAGAAAATTAGATTTATAAACTATGTTTTAAAAGAACATAATAAAGACAAAAATGTATTTTAAATTGTCTTTCCACGTATACTCTCTCAACTGACTAAGCTGCTTTTCTACTGGAGAGTAGAAATCCTAGCACTGTGTTTTATATTTTGTGCTAATTAAAATTTAACGAAACCTGCTATTTTGGAATTTTTAAAATGTGTCATAATATACCACCAATCAACACAAATAATGTCAAATTAAAGACCTCATTTTGAATTGTAAAAACTGTGATGATATAGCAAGATAAAGGACTGAGTGCTAAGATGAGGGGAGTATTAGTGAAATGACTAATTGAAATTTTTGTTGGCACTCTTTGATAATTTCCATCAGTGGCCATTAATTTGCCTAAAAGGGCTTTTGTGACTCACGGGCATGATAAAATTGCGTTAAGTCTTGTATTTTGTACAAAGAAACCCGATTCAGTCAGCGTTTCCAATTATCAGCCACATCGGGAGCTTTATTAAGCAAATAAATACTATTGACAATATATAAACAGAGATATCACTTGCACATTTGTTTGTTGACTCCACCCGATTAAGGTAAAATGTGCAGTACAAGATGTTTACCATAACTTACTGTTTAACTGATCAACGTTGCTAATAAAGCTGCCTCCGAAGCTGCCCCCTGCTGTCCTGCATGAAAATGCATATGTTTAAAAAATTATGAAAGAAGCTATTTTAAGCCTGGAAGATAGACTCTACGTCTACATCTTAACATCTGTAAAAGCCTTTTACATGAAATATAATTCTTGACTCAGTATTTGAATCATGATTATCACATACAAATGACAACAAAATCAGTTTGTTTGAGGTCTACTTAATACTGTAACTATGGGCTTTTATTTGCCTACCACTCAATTAACAGACTTTAGCACTTAGAGTTCTCCTTTGTAAATAGTCACTGGCAAACTCACTTCATATTGTTTTATTTATTTATTTATTTTTGACATGGAGTCTTGCTCTGTCGCCCAGGCTGGAGTGCAGTGGCGAGATCTCGGCTCACTGCAACCTCCGCCTTCCTGGGTTGAAGCGATTCTCCTGCCTCAGCCTCCCAAGTAGTTGGGACTATAGGCACATGCCACCACACTGGCTAATTTTGTATTTTTAGTAGAGACGGGATTTCATCAAGTTAGCTGGTCTCGAACTCCTGACCTCAGGTGATCTACCTGCCTCGGCCTCCCAAAGTGCTGGGATTACAGGCATGAGCCACCCCGCCTGGCCTCATATTGTTTTAAAGGTCCCTTTAATATGGTATGGATATTAAGTTATTTGCATAATGTGCATTAAAAGGATTAAATAGCATGAAAACTATAATAACAATTACAACAATAAGAGCTAACATTTACTCCACACTATGTGCTAGGCATTCTGTACACACACTGTCTCATTTTAGCCTTATCACAACTCTAAGTATCATTATTGTCCCCATTTTAGATGAGAAAACAGAGGCACAGAAAGCTAAAGAACTTGCCCTAGGTCAAACCATTAAAGGCGGCAAATCAGGATTAAACCCATCATCCTGATAAGCCCTTAGTGCTAGTTTGTAGTTAGCCATAGCTGAGCCCGCAGAAATCTCTTGTCTAAGGTAACTACCAAACAAATATGAGAGACCAAACCAAGGTTTGTGCCTGCACTTGTCAAGTGATTCTCTTTTTATTTTTGAACAAAAACAATGGAAAATGGACAAATGATATGTTTTATGGTTTTCCTTTTTTTTTTTTTTTTTTGAAACAGTCTTGCTCTGTTTCCCAGGCTGGACTGCAGCGGCATAGTCTTGGCTCACTGCAACCACCAACACCCGGGTTCAAGCAATTCTCCTGTCTCAGCCTCCTGAGTAGGTGGGATTACAGGTGCCCACCACCACGCCCTGCTAATTTTTCGTATTTTTAGTAGAGACGGGCTTTTACCATGTTGGCCAGGCTGGTCTTGAACTCTGGGCTCAAGCGATCTACTCGCCTCAGCCTTCCAAAGTGCTGGGATTACAGGTGTGAGCCACCGCGCCCAGCTATAGCTTACTTTTAGCTCTACTTCCAATCTGGTGAAGGGAATTCCTTCCATCTTCCCATCCTTTTTTGGCCACCTTTTCACTCCATTTCTCAGACCTCCTTTGTCATTTCCTACAGTAGAACCCTGTGTTCTCTCTTCTCTATTGGTAGGTTTAATTACATCATCTAATAAATGAGCACTAATAATGTAAAAAAGAACAATATGGTACTAAAATGTTTGCTTTTGGCTGTAAACAGAATACTTCTCTAAAATTGGCTTAACAATCATGGCATTTAGTAACTCATATATGTCTAGATGTAGGTGATACCAGAGTTGCCTAATTTAGTGGTACATTATCAAGGACTTAACGTGATTTTTCTCTTACTGTTTTCCTATGTTCAGTATGGTGGGTTTTGTCACATTTGTGCTTCATGATCACAAGATGGCTCCGGGCATTACATTCTTACAAAATAGCATTGAGAGGGGAGGCGAAAAAGGGAGGAATGTTTCCTGTCTTGTGTCCCTTTCTAAGAGTGAGCAAAACTTTCCCAAGATTACCCCGTTGGATTTCTTTAACCAAGTTTAGATCACATGCCCATGCTTAAACTGATCACTGACAAGAGGAATGAAATCACCCTAATTGTCTGGGACTTGGGTGGTGGAGGAATGCCTTCCCTGAGCACACAGCCACCTTGTAGAAGGTGATTCTACAAGGTGAAATGGATTTGGGGAGGTAACCAATAGGGTCTGCTAAACTTAATAATTTTGAACTACTGAAAATACACATACAAAAAAGTGCTGGAAACACTTAAAAAGAGATAAAGGGGCTGGGCGTGGTGGCTCACGCCTGTAATCCCAGCATTTTGGGAGGCTGAGGAGGGCGGATCACGAGGTCAGGAGATAGAGACCATCCTGGCTAATACAGTGAAACCCCATCTCTACTAAAAAGACAAAAAAAAAAAAAAATTAGCCATTTGCGTGGAGTGCACCTGTAGTCTCAGCTACTTGGGAGGCTGAAGCAGAAGAATCACTTGAACCTGGGAGGCAGAGGTTGCAGTGAGTGGAGATCGCATCACTGCACTCCAGCCTGGGCAACAGAGCAGGACTTGGTCTCAAAAATATAAAATAAAATAAAATAAAATAAAAGGTAAAGGTAGGGGGAATCCTTTGGCATGACCAGTTTTCCTGATTTCTTCATAGAATAATTTCCAACTTTTGACATGGAAAGGCCTACCTGTGGTTTTAAGTTCTTTCAATTTACCTTCCTCCCTTACTTCTAGACAGCTGGCTGCTAGATACTAGAGCTTGAACTCTAGCCTAGTTTTGCAGTTGAGGTTAAATTGTTCATTCCAAATACTAAACAGTCTAAACAGTCTGTGTAGTGGAAGAATAAACTCCCTTGACTTGATGAAGGTCCATGTTTCACTCTGCCCAGTGTGCCACCATGATCCTTATCAGCTACTCAGAACCTACACTCCACTGGGCTTACTTTCCTTCCCTATCTACTCTTCCTTAGACTGGATGGCTTTGTTTAAAGGGGGAAGGAAACCAATATCCTTTTAAAGCCTTACGCTAGGCATTTCACATGGCTATTGGATTTCATGTTCACGAGAACCATAAGAAGTAGATGTTATCATCTAAGGTCCAGAGAGGTGAAATAACCTAACTCCAAATCATGCAGTTGGTAGGTAGTACATTTGCCATTCAAACCCAATCTGACTGGGTGAAGTGGCTCACACCTGTAATCCCAGTACTTTGGGAGGCCGAGGTAGGCAGATCACCTGAGGTCAGGAATTAGAGACCAGCCTGGCCAACATGGTGAAACCCTGTCTCTACTAAAAATACAAAACAACAACAACAACAAAAAACCAAACTAGCTGGGCGTGGTAGCAGATCCCTGTAATCCCAGCTATTTGGGAGGCTGAGACAGGAGAATCGCTTGAACTGGGAGATGGAGGTTGTGGTGAGCCGAGATCACGCCACTGCACTCCAACCTGGGCAACAAGAGCGAAACTCCATCTCAAAAACATAAATGAATAAATAAAATAAAGAATCTTCTTCACAAGTCCTTCTTCTACCCTCTCTTGTTGCCTTTGTAATCAAAATTGTTGAGGGCATTTGAGAGTCTTAGAGCATGCCTTTTGTAAAGTCAGCCTCTATGGATCTGAGCACACTCCTTTTGGGATCTGAGCACACTCCTTTTCGATATCTCTTGTACTGGTGCAAAACAGCATTAGGAAGGTCCATTTTCATATCTTATTATGTAGGTAAATAAGAAATCCATCCATAGTAATGGCTTGTCACATTCACATAGTGCTTGGCCTTTATAAAGAGAATTCAGGTCTATTGCCTTGCTTAATGTTCACAGTAACCCTGCAAGGTAGGTGTTGTTACTCTCGTGTTACAAGTGAGAAACATTAAGACTTGTAAAGGAGAGGTGACCTGCCCTGCCTGAGGTTACACAGGGACTACATGAAGACAGGGATAGCCCAAGCCAGGGCTTGTGACTCCATATTTATTCTCCCCTTCCTCTACCTCCACCAAGGGTAGGCCAAGGTGGAGATATACCGAAGCAGAGAAAGAAGAGCTTGGGAAACTTCTGCTTGCTGTTCTGGGATGTGAGCTTTGGATGACACCGGATTGGGTTTTTGTTTTTGTTTTTGTTTTTGTTTTTCCTGAGATGAAGTCTCACTCTTGTCCCCCAGGCTGGAGTGCAGTGGCATGATCTCGGCTCACTGCAACTTCTGCTTCCTGGGTTGAAGCGATTCTCCTGCCTCAGCCTCCCAAGTAGCTGGGATTACAGGAGCCTGCCACCACCACGCTGGGCTAATTTTTGTATTTTTAGTAGAGATGGGGTTTCACCATGTTGGTCAGGCTGATCTCAAACTCCTGACCTCAGGTGATCTGCCTGCCTCGGTCTCCCAAAGTGCTGGGATTACATGCGTAAGCCACTGTGCCTGGCCGAAGATTCTTTAGATAAGGCTAATGTCATGCTGTGAGCATCCATCTCTGACCCCTGGGTTAATGGGGAGCTACCTTTTAACTTCAAGCCTATGAGACGGTACATTAAGGGGATCCTTGAAGAGGTTACTGTGTGTTCCCTGTGGTTGGGGAGCCAGGATTGGAGCCTGAAATAAGACACCCTATGATAGCGGGAGAGAGGCTGCACTGGAACATTCTGCACCTCTGCATGTGGGAGCCACGGGGGAAAAACAGGCTGGAGGCTGGGCATGACAGCTCACACCTGTAATCCCAGAACTTTGGGAGACTGAGACGGGAGGACTGTTTGAGACCAGCCTGAGCAACATAGTGAGACTTTGTCTCTACAAAAAGTAAAAAAAAAAAAAAAAAAAAAAAATTAGCCAGGCACGGTGGCTCACGCCTGTAGCCCTTTGGGAGGCCAAGGCGGGTGGATCACAAGGTCAGGAGTTCGAGACCAGCCTGGCCAACATAGTGAAACCCCATCTCTACTAAAAATACAAAAATCAGCCGGGCATGGTGGCACGCTCCTGTAGTCCCAGCTACTCGGGAGGCTGAGGCAGGAGAATCACTTGAACCCGGGAGGCAGAGGTTGTGGTGAGCTGAGATGACACCACTGCACTCCGGCCTGGACAACACAGTAAGACTCTGCCTCAAAAAAAAAAAAGTAAAAAAAATTAGCTGGGCGTCGTGGTACACGCCTATGGTCCCAGCTACTTGGGACACTGATGCGGGAGGATTGCTTGAGCGCGGGAGGTGGAGGCTGCAGTGAGCTGAGATTGCACCACTGTACCCCAGCCTGCATGACAGAGAGAGAGCCAGTCTTGAAAAAAAAAGAGAAAAGAAAAAAAGGTTGGAGTCTTCTTTTGTTAATCTTTTTGGAAATACAAGATACATATTAAAATGTACACAAACAACAGGTTTACAGCTTGATAAATGTTCACAAACTGAATATCCCCACGAAACTGGAACATTAATTACCAGCATCCCATAAGGTCCCTGTACCCCTCTTTTAGCCACTACTACCCACCAAGGGTAACTACTATCCTGATCTCTAATAACACAGATTATATTTGCCTCTTTTTGTTCTATATATAAATGGAATCATACAGTATGTATCATTTAGTGGCTGGCTTCATTGCTCAGCATTCTATTTACGCGATCCATCCATACTTTGTATGTAGTTGTAGATCGTTTATTCTCGCTACTGTATAGCATCCCATTGTGTGAGCATTCCACAGTTTATCCATTCTACTGTTGATAGACATCTGCGTAGTTTCCAATTGGGGGCTATTATGAATACTTATGGATATTTTAGCACGTGTCTTTTGGTAAACATATGTACACATTTTTCTTGCATGTACATCCAGGAGTGAAACTTCAGAGTCATAGGGGTGGTGTTTGTAAAAGCTACAACAGTTTTAAGTCTTTCCAAAGAGGATTTCTTAAAGTATGGATTCGAGCCTCTACTTCCACCCTATCACATCTGCCCAAGAACCAGAAGCCAAAAGGGGTGTGGATTTTAGAGAAACACTGTATGGTGAGCATCGCCAGAGCTACAGTCAAAGGGGCCCAGTGAAGGAGGCCCCATGAGCCCCATAGAATATGCCAGGAACACGGCTCAACCTAGAGAAACATTTTAATCTAGCACAGCATTGGTCCTGTCTCCACGTGGGCATTGTGAAGGGCTGCTGCTGAAGGGGCTAGCCTTTGAGCTCCGGTTCTGGACAGCTCGTTTTCATCTGACCAACTCCATTCCTTGGCTGCGTGACCTTGGGAAGGTCATTGTTTCTCTCTAGGCCTCACTTTTCTCATCTTTCTGGTGTGTGGCTGCTTTCTGCTCTGAACTTGTAGTTGACTGTTGTAAATGCCTTACGAACAGGAACCACATCTTCACTTTCCTCCGTGTTCCCAGAGATCACCTCCTGCTCTACATACCTATGGGCACAGTAGGTCACTGGACAACACATGTCTTGCAATTTCACTTTCTAAAGAAAAAAGAGTCTGCTTTTATGGTTTCAGTGATGCACAAAATGAGGATTCAATTGGTGCATTAAAATTAACAACATGGTATGTGTGTGCCTGTCCAAATATAGATGTTATACTGCACACCAGCTTTATGGAAAAATCCATTTCCATTCTTGTGCAACTGATTTTTCTCTGAAGGAACAGGGCAAAGACCATCTATGTATCATAAATTTGTCAACTCACTGTTTTACCCAAGGACGTTGGGTAATTAGAAGATTCCAACATAGACCCAAAGAATTCTTCTCTTCATCTGGGAACTTGTTTTATCACTTGCTACTGCCTTATTCTAATGCTTAGCATTTAAAGGTTATATATAGGAAAAAAAAAAGACTCCAGACATTATGTAGTCACTGTCTAGAATGGCATTATATTTTAACAAGATATTATCACTCTGGCAAAAAGAAGTCCTTTTTAGTGGGTAGGAAATTATTCTATTGTGCAGTATTATTCAAGCAATTAGAAATCACATTGTTGTGTGGTGAATGATCAGCTCTTCTTGCTGGAGTTTGTTATTATACTGTTTGTATTTAAAATGTGGGGCTGCAGAGAGAAGGTTTTTTTTGTAGAAGTGTGAAGACTATAAGCAGCTCAGGCAGGTGAGCCATGATGCAATTTTATTTCCCAGGAAATTCTGGAGTTCCCCTGAAGTTCCCTGTCTTACTTCACCCATAGAAACCTTGAATTCTTTCCCTTTGGCTAAGGAATACTTAGCGAGGCACCCCTGGGGCTTTACAGGGAACTGACAACTTAAAACTCGGTATTGATCCAAAAGTTTGTTGGAAAATCTGTCTTAGAATTCAGAGCAGATTTTCTTCAGTTCTGTATGAATGACTCTGGTTCCTAAGCAAACCACCAGAGCCCATGTCACCCATAGGAAATGAGACTCTAGTATTAATGATGGTCAAGAACCAGTTACTCGGTAGAGTGTTATTTTTTGGTGAAAATCCACTCTAAGTTCTGAAACTCAGCTTGCCTTCTCTCCTCCCTTCTGTACTCTACTCTCAGAAGTGGGGATTCCTACAGTATGGAGGATTGGAGTGTGCAGGACAGGAAAAGGAGTTGGAAGGAATCCAGAAGTCTGAGCAAAGGCAGGGGTTTCCCAGCAGTGACAGAAAGACAAAGGGAAAAGGAGCAGGGGTGGGCCCAGCAATGATGCAGGGGTAGAGGTGAGAATATTTATAGCTTCAGCTGCAATCAGAAGGAAAGTCCCTAGACGCAGAGATGATTTTGCTCATAGGACACTGGCAACTTGTACAGTCATAATTGAGGCACTGTCCCAGTGAATACACAAGTTGATACTTTAACATTCACTCAAGCCTTCCGAAATTTAACCTTTCTTTCTGCTTAAAAAAAAATCATAAAAATAAATCATTCTACAAAAAAAAAAGATACACGCACCTGTATGTTCATCACAGCACTATTCACAATAGCAAAGGTGTAGAATCAACCTAGGTGCCCATCCGTGGTCGAATGGATAAAGAAAATGTGGTACATATACACCATGGAATACTACGCAGCCAGAAAAAAGAATGACATCATGTCCTTTGCAGCAACATGGGTGGAGCTAGAGGCCATTATCCTAAGCGAATTAACACAGGAACAGAAAAACCAGATACCACATGTTCTCGCTTGTAAGTGAGCGCTAAACATTGGGTACATAAGGACATAAATATGGGAACAGTGGACACTGGGGACTACTAGATGGGGGAGGAGGAAGAGGGGCAAGAGCTGAAAAACTACCTATTGTGTACTATGCTCACTGTCTGGGTGACAGGATCATTAGTACCCCAAACCTCAGTGTCGCACAATATACCCGTGTAACAAACCTGCACATGTACCCCTGAATCTAAAATAGAAGTTGAAATTATTTTAAAAATCATACTTTAGATATGCAAAAAGGATACAGAACAATCTAACAAATAACCATCTTAAGATATAAAACATTTCAGATATAGATGAGCCCTCTGTTGCACCAATTTTCACTCTCATTCTCTCTACCCCCAAAACAGCTAAAAGTTTGGTATTATAATTTTCATGTGTATTTTTATTTTATTATACGTAGATCGTATATATGTATATTATAAATCTATGGAAGTTATATCCTATTATAAATTATTAGGGACCTATGTTTATCCTAAATTATTTAAAATATTTTTGCATATTTTAACATTTTATAAGTGGTAGCACTTTTTTTTTTGAGACAGGGTCTCATTCTGTCACCTAGGCTGGAGTGTAGTGGCACAAACATGACTCACTGCAGCCTTGACCTCCTGAGCTCAAGTGATCCTCCTATCTCAACCTCCCATGTAGCTGGAACCACAGGTACACACAACCATGCCTGGCTAACTTTTTAAAAAATTTTAAAATGTATTTTAAAAAATTAGTCCATGTTGCTAATGGGGCTCTGGGGCATCCATGTCAATATTGCTGTATAGTATTCCATCTTATGAACAGACCTTTTCTACCAGCCAAACTCAGGACCCAGCCATGCACTCGCTTCTTCTTCCCACCTCATACAAGATATTAGATTCTTAACTAACAATCAGAGGAACGCCCTTTTCTTGTTTTTTTGTTTTTTGGTTTTTTTTTTAAGACAGAGTCTCTGTTGCCCAGGCTAGAGTGCAATGGCACGTTCTCGGCTCACTGCAAACTCTGCCTCCTGGGTTCAAGCAATTCTCCTGCCTCAGCCTCCCAAGTAGCTTGGACTACAGGTGCGCGCCACCACACTCAGCTAATTTTTGTATTTTTAAGTAGAGACGGGGTTTCACCATGTTGGTCAGGCTAGTCTCAAACCCCTGACCTTGCAGAGGAACACCCTTTTCTAAGGACCAAATTGTCCAAGTCCCTCACCTAAGCCCTCCTTCCTGAGCCCCGTAAGCTGCCTTTGGAAATGGCAGGCTACCTGGTGAGTATGGATTCAGAACATGATCTGACCTTGATAGAGAGTTTGTCCTTGTAGTGGGATAAGAACAGAACTACCTCCAGCCCTGGTGGATAGATGACTCACACCCCTGGAACTTCCTACCTCTTTTCCCTGGATGGAATCCAAGTCATGCTGTCAAAATGTAATTAATTCACTCTTTAAAAAGGGAAAAAATCCTCAGAATTTAGAATAACGGAATCATACAATGCAAGAGCTAGAAGAGTAACTTGTCCCTGCCTCCTTTCCCAACACCTTAATATAAGACAAGGGACATTTGGGCATCAGCCAAGCCAAGTATCTGAGGATATTTCTAGACAGCAGTCACTTGGAGTTTTTCTAGAAGGGGCCAAAAGGTGAAGACTTGAAAAGGAGCAGAAGCAGAGTGTTGAAAGGGCGGAGCACCACCTTTCATGATTAATCAGTAACATTTAGAGTCATCTCTCAGCTCAGCTCAGCTCACCAGAGCAGGGAATCTCCTGGCAAAAGTCTCTGTCCCAGGATTTCTGGCATTTACTTTGCTGGCCTGTGTCAAGCATTCCTTGAGAACTATCTGGCTGGTCAATGCTGGTGCCTACCATGCAGTATCTCTGAAGTAGAAAAAGGGCTCCTTTGAGTTCTAACCAACAGCTTTGACTATGTGAAAGCTGTTGATTTACCATGGTTGGCTGCTTTCTCCATCACCCCTCTAATCTACAAGAATGATCTGAAAAGGAAGCCCAGAAAGTTAGAGCTAACGTGAACCCTAGAGAGGTTCTAGCCCAACACCTGATTTATTAAGTTATTAATTTAACAAATAGGGGCCAAGTGCCTACAGTGTGCCAGACTCTTGCCTGGGCACTGCAAATACAGTGATGATCAAAACCAGGCATGCCTCTGCCCTCTTGAAGATTACATTATAGTGGGTAGGGGTAAGGGGTGACCAATATTAAGCAATCATACAAACAAATGTAAAATACGTAATGCTATGAGGCAGATGTAGAGAGGTCAGGGAGGGCTACCTCAAAGAGGTAAGGCTTAGGCTGACATGTGAAGCAGGAGCAGGTGTTAACACAGCAAAGAAGGGGGAAAGGGCTTTAGGGGAGAGAGAACAGTGAATGATAAGATGGAACACAGCAAATCTGAAGAGCAGAAAGAGGCCACGTGGCCAAAGCAGAGATGGGGAGATGAAGCAGGGGAGCAGGGGCCGTATCACTTGGAACCTTGAAGCGTGTGTTAAATATTCTGGTCCTTATCCTAAAAGCAATGGGAAGCCATTGAAAGGCTTCAACTGGGGGATGGGACACGATCAAAACTGAATTTTCAAAAAGATATCTTTGACCTCTGTGTGGAGAACAAACTGGAAAGGGGCCAATTGGGAGGATATTTTAGGTGAGAGGTACTGGCGGCTTGGGCTAGGTTGGGGCTGGCGGTGGTGGTAAAGACAAGAGGACAAATATGAGAGATATTTAAGAGGTTCAATTAATAGGACTTGGAGATGGCTTAGATATAGGGGTGACGGGGAGGTGGGAGTCAAGGAGAGTTCGCAGGTTTCTTCAATGATTGGTACTACAAAGTGAGAGACCACTGAAAGAGGACCAGATTTGTGACAAGATTGAGTATTGAGTTTTGGGTGCTTTTGTGACATCCAAGAGGTGATATCAAGCAGATCACTGACTGCATTTGGGTCTGGGACTGAGAGAAGAGGTCTTGAACAACTTAGAGGTTAGGGACATCAACCCCCTATACAGTAGAAAATCCATGTATAACTTTTGACTCCTGAAAAACTCAGCTACTCATAGCCTACTGTTGACCTGAAGCCTCACAAATAGCATAAACAGTCAGTGAACACATATTTTGTATGATACATACATATATATCTTTATATATAATATGGTATTATAATAAAGTAAGCTAGAGAAAAAATATGATTAAAAAATTAAAAGGAAGAGAAAATATATTGACTATTAAGTGGAAGTGCATCATCATTAAGGTCTTCATCTTTGTTGTCTTTGCATTGAGTAGGCTGAGGAGAGGAGGAAGAGGAGAGGTTGGTCTTGCTGTCTCAAGGGTGACAGAGACCGAAGAAAATCTGTGTATAAGTAGACCTGTGTTCAGTTCAAACTTGAATTGTTCAAGGGTCAATTGTATACCCTTAAGACATCTGCAAATAGGCAGTGATTTAGTCAGGATCTCAAAAGAAAACAGATGGTACCATCAAATTAGGATAATTCAATTAGGATTAATAAAAGGAGTATATTAGGTTCCTGCTGCATAACAAACAGAACCATAACCTCAGTGGCTTAATATAGCAAACATTTTATTTCTTGGTTACAAGTGTATGGGTTGATTGTGATTCAGCTGATTTAGGCTAGGTGCAGCTGGACCAGACTGACTCCAGACTTCAAGTTCCATTCATGTCTGTTTCATGTGTCTGATCCCCTCTGGGAGTGGTGCCATATTAAAGACTCAGAGTTGGCCTCTGCTGTTGGCCAGTCAGTCATCCAGTAGTGAGCTTTGTAAGGGAAGCCTATATTGTGGATGCTCTGACACTGAGTTTTAAGTAGGGGAAGAGGCTGGCTGACATCCAAGGATGGGTTGTCCAGTCCACCTAATTATTGAGTCTCCTCTGCAGTAGATGCCCTCTAGTAAGCATATCACATGGATATTTTCATATTTTCGGCTTAGTCCCAGCAGTCCATCCATATACCTGCCCCAGTACCTCCTTATCACCAGTTTTCCAGTCTTGCACTTTCTAAGTCCCCAACCAATTGGATAGCCCTTTAGCCGTTGCTTATGAGGCAGTGTGGATCCAATCATCTGGCTGTTCTCAGTTCCAACAAATGAACAACCAAATGAATCACTGGAAGTTCTGCCCCCTGGAAGGATTTTCTTTCATTACCATTTTCAGGGCCACTTCATAATAGGGCTGTGGTGTAACAGACATCCACTTCTGGCTAATGCCAGCATAGCATGCTGATATGGTTTAAATGTTTGTCTCCTCTGAAACTCATCTTGATACTTTATCCCCAGTGTGGCAATATTGAGAGGTGGGACCTTTAGGAGGTGATTGGATCATGAGGGCTCTGCCCTGAATTAATAAATTAATGAGTTAGTGGATTAGTGAGTTATCATGAGAGTGGGACTGATGGCTTTATAAAAAGAGGAAGAGAGAACTGAGCTGGCATGCTCAGCTGCTTCACCATGTAATGCCCTGCATTGCCTCAGGATTCTGCAGAGAGTCCCCGCCAGGAAGAAGGCCCTTACCAGATACAACCCCTTGACCCAGAACTTCTCGACTTCCATAGCTAAAAGAAATAGATTCCTTTTAAAAATAACTTACCCAGTTTCAGGTATTCTGTTATAAGCAACAGAATATAGATACCAAAAGTGGAGTTGTTGCTGATAACAAATACCTGAAAATGGGGAAGCAGCTTTGGAACTGACAATGGGAAGAGGCTGGAAAAGTTTGGAGGAGCAGGCTAGAAAAAGCCTGTATTTCTGTGATCAGAGCATTAAGGGCAATTCTGGTGAAGGCTTAGAAAACAAGAAGACTAGGGAAAATTGGGAACTCCTTAGGATTGGTTAAGTGGTCATGAACAGAATACTGATAAAAAATATGGACAGTAAAGGCCATTCTGATGAGGTTTCAGAAGGAACTGAAAAACAAGGTATTGAAACCTGGAGTACAGGCTGTTCTTGTTATAAATGAACAAAGAAGTTGCCTGAGCTGTGTCTATCCTCAAGGGCTTTGTGGAAGGCTGAGCTGGAGGGTAATGATGTAGAGTATCTGGCAGAAGAAATACTGAAGTAGCAAAGCATTTAGGTTTCTGCAAGGCTCCTTTTAACTGCTTACATTAAGCTACAAGAGGGAAACAATAATTTAAAGATGGAATTTATAATAAAAAGGAAAGCAAATCGAAAATATTTGGAAAACTCTCAGCCTGGCCGTGTGGTAGGGAATGCAAGAGTATTTTCAGCAGAGGAAACCAAGAGTGTAGCCCAGTGACTGTTTGTGAAAGAAATCAGCATAGCTAGAAGGGAGCTATTTCTCAAGACAGTGAAAGGAAGACCCCCAGAGGCATTTCAGAGAGCTTTGAGGCTGCCCCTCCCATCAGGGCAGAGGCCTGCGAGGGAAGAATGATTTTAGGGGATGGGCCTGAGGCACCCTCTACAGGCTTGCCGCCCAGGGCTGCCTCAAGACTCTGCTCCCCATGCTCTGACACAGTGCTTCTTGGCACCCTCCAGCTGTGGCTCAAGCAGCCCCAGGTGCAGATCGACCCACTACCCAAAATATACAAGTTTTAAGCCTTGGCAGCATCCGCATGGTGCTAATTCTTCAGGTGTACAGAAAGCAAGAGCTGTGGAAGCTTGGCAGCCTTCATGCAGATTTGAAAGAATGTCACTGAAAGCCTGGGGGCTCAGGCAGTGACTTGTCACAGAGGCAGAGCCACTGCACAGAATCCCCACTAGAGCAATGCTGAGCAGAAGTGTGGGGTCAGAGCTACCTCAGACAGTCCTCATCAGGGCAATGTCTAGTGGCGCTGTGGAAGTGAGGCCACCACAGAGAGTCCCCACTAGGGTCATGTTTGGTGGAGCCATGGGACTAGGACTGCCACGATGACCCCAGAACTGTGGAGTCACTGGCAGCATAAAATGTCCAGCTGGGAATGCTTCAGGCACCAGACCTCATCCTGGAGCAGCTATGGGGGCTGCACCTAGCAAAGCAATAGGGGTGGGGCTACCCGAGGTCCCAATGTGTCCAGGAGGTAACATGTGAAATCAAAAGAGTTTATTCTCCAGCTTTAAGATTTAATGTCTGCCCTGCTGGGTTTCAGAGTTGTTTGGGGCCTGTTACTTCTTTCTTTTTGCCTATTCTCCCTTTTGTAATAGGGTATGTCTGTACCACCAATGTGTCTTGAAAATAGATAGCTTGTTTTGATTTCACATGCTCATAGATGAGCCTCTAGACTTTGGACTTTTGAGTTGTTGCTAGAATAAGTTAAGACTTTGGGGCCATGGGGATGGAAGAAATGTATTTATATGTGAGAAAGACATGAGTTTTGGGGGCCACGGATAAAATGCTATAATTTGGATGATTATCCCCTCTAAAGCTCATGTTGAAACTTAATCTCCAATGTGGCAGTATTGAGAAGTGGGGACTTTAAGAGGTGATTAGGTCATGAGGGCTCTGCCCTCATAAATGGATTAATCTGTTAATGGATTATCATAGGAATGGGACTGATGGCTTTTTTTTTCTTTTTCTTTTGGTGGGGGGGACTGATAGCTTTGCCCCTTCAGCATGTGACATCTTACACTGCCTTGGGACCCTGCAGAGAGTCCTCACCAGCAGAAGAGTCCTCACCAGCAGAAGTGTCCTCACCAGATGTGGCCCCTTGGCCTTGTACTTCTCAGCCCCATAACGGTAAGAAAAAAAATTCCCATTTTTCAATAAATTACCCAGTTTCAGGTATTCTGTTATAAGCAACACAAAGTGGACTAAAACATATGCAGGCCCAGTCCTTTTCCTCCTCTGATAACAGGTCACAGGGAATGGAGGCCATGAAGTGTGGACTGAAGGAGAGACAGAGCAATGGTAAGAGCAGATACCATGGGAGTCTGAGCCACCTGCTAATACAGTTTTCTCTTGCTTTCCAAACATGCTTGGGATACACATAGGGAGCAAGATGGTGGAGCAGAAGTCTCTATCAATTGTCCTCCCTTGCAAGGACACCAAATTAACAATTATCTAAACAAAAAAAGCACCTTCATAAGAACCAAAAATTAGGTGAGTACTCACAGTTTTAATTTCATATAACTGAAAGAGGCATCAAAGACACACAAAAAAGTAAAGATATTCCATAGTCATGGATTGGAAGAATCGATATTGTTAAAATGTTTATACTACCGAAAGCAATCTACAGATTCAATGCAATCCCTATCAAAATACCAATGACATTCTTCACAGAAATAGAAAAATAATCCTAAACCTTATATGGAACAACAAAAGACCCAGAATAGCCAAAGGTATTCTAAGCAAAAAGAACAAAACTGGATGGATCACATTATATGACTTCAAATCATACAATAGAGCTATAGTAACCAAAACAGTATGGTACTGGCATTAAAACAGAAACATAGACCAATGGAGTAGAATAGAGAACCCAGAAACAAAGCCACACAGGTACAGAGAACTCATTTTTGACAAAGGTACCAAGAACATACACTGGAGGAAAAGATAGTGCTGGGAAAACTGATATCCAGTTTAAATGGTTTATACCCAAAAGGGAAACAATAACAAACGCTGATGAGGATGTGGAGAAAAGGGAACCCTCGTACACTGTTGGTGGGAATATAAATTAGTACGACCTCTATACAGAACAGTTTGAAGGTTCCTCAGAAAACTAAAACTAGAGCTACCATCTGATCCAGCAATCCTCCTGCTGGGTATATACCTAAAAGAAAGGAAATTAGTACATTGAAGTGATATGTGCACTCCCATGCTTGTTGCAGCACTTTTCACAATAGCTTAGATTTGGAAGCAACAAATGAATGGATAAAGAAAATGTGGTACTTACACATAATGGAGTATTATTCAGCCATAAAGAAGAATGAGATCCTATCATTTGCAACAACATGGATGGAACTGGATGTCATTACGCTGAGTAAAATAAGCAAGGCATAGAAAGACAAACATCACATGTTCTCACTTATTTGTGGGAGCTAAAAATCAGAACAATTGAACACATGTAGATAAAGAGTAGAAGGATGGTCACCAGAGGCTGGGAAGGGTAGTGGGGGATTAGGGGAAGATGGAGTGGTTAATGGGTACATAAAAAATAGAAAGAATGAATAAGTCCTAGTATATGATAGCACAACGGGGTGACTATAGTTAATAATAATTTAATTGTACATTTAAAAATAACTAAAAATATATAATTTGATTGTAACACAAAGGATAAATGCTAGAGGGGATAGATATCTCATTTTCCATGTGACTATTACACATTGCATGCCTGTATCAAAACATCTTATGTACTGCATAAATATATATTCCTACCATGTACCTATAAAAATTAAACGTTGAAGAACCCAATATATATACTTTGCCTAGTTTCATATATTCCACTTCAGTTTTTTAATGAAAAAATGCTATGTGTGTCCAAGCTTGTGGCTTGGTAGATCATTTAATACCCAGCTCACAATGGACATTTAAAAAAAGCATTACGAGTAGATGCTAAATTTTATTGAATGCTGTTACATGATCTCTAAAGATAAGCATGTGATTTTTTTTGCTCTATTAATATCACATATCATAGTAATAAATTTCTGCATACTGAACTATCCTTCCACTCTTAGTATAAACCCCAGTGGGTGACAGTTATTTATTTATTTATTTATTTTCGAGATGGAGTCTTGCTCTGTTACCCAGGCTGGAGTGCAGTGGCGCGATCTCGGCTCACTGCAACCTCCACCTCCTGGGATCAATTGATTCTCCTGCCTCAGCTTCTCGAGTAGCTGGGATTACATGTGCGCACCACCACACGCAGCTAATTTTTGTGTTTTTAGTCAAGATGGGGTTAGGCCAGGCTAGTCTCGAACTCCTGACCTCAGGTGATCCACCTGCCTTGGCCTCCCAAAATGCTGGGATTACAGGTGTAAGCCACCATGCCCGGCCAAGTAATTTATTTTTTTTAATATGATGCTGAATTTTGTTTGCTAATATTTATTTAGGACTTTTAAATTTATATTAATGGATGAGATTTGTTTGCAGTTTTATTTTGTGTGTTATTTTTGCTAGGTTTTATTTCTGTATTATTATAGCTTAATAGAATTCTATTTCCTTCTTTGTCTATGCTCTGGAACTCTAGCATTAGAATTATCCATTCCTTAAAAATTTGCTGGAATTCACTCCTGAAACCATCTGGACCTGCTGCTGTGTGAAACTTTACCATCACCTACCAGTTCTGCTGAGTCTCTTTGGGTCAACTCATTCCTTGGTCAGGAAAGTTTTTTTACCATGTCTACCAAACCACCAACAGATAATGCCGTTTAGTTCAGTGTTTCTCAGAGTGTGGCCTGGAATCACCTGGAATGCCAGTTTAAAAAGCCCTGTAACCTTTTAAATCATAATTTCTTGGTGGGGGATCAAGTTTTCATCTTTCACGTGCTCTCCAGGTAATTCTCCTGTACACTCTAGTTTGAATCTTCCTTATTAGTAAGAAGCCTCCAGTTTCTCCATGCTAAAAAAAAAAGACCTGGCCAGCTGTGGTGGCTCATGCCTGTAATCCCAGCACTTTGGGAGGCCAAGGCAGGCAGATCACTTGAGGTCAGGAGTTCAAGACCAGCTTGGCCAACATGGTGAAACCCCATGTCTACTAAAAATACAAAAATTAGCCGGGCGTGGTGGTGGGCACCTGTAATCCCAGCTACTTGGGAGGCTGAGGCAGGAGAACTGCTTGAACCCGGGAGGCGGAGGCCAAGATCATGCCACTGCACTCCAGTCTGGGTGACAGAGCAAGAATCTGTCTGAAAAAAGAAAAGACAAAAGACTTTCA
>CAUYLG010060857.1:0-25905 GCA_963573385.1 Cacajao melanocephalus | reverse complement strand
GGATGGATTACCTGAGGTCTGGAGCTCGAGACCAGCCTGGCCAACATAGTGAAACCCCGTCTCTACTAAAAATACAAAATTAGCCAGGCATGGTGGTGGAGGCCTGTAATCCCAGCCACTAGAAAGGTTGAAACAGGAGATCACTTGAACCCAGGAGGCAGAGGTTGCAGTGAGTTGAGATCGTGCCATTGCACTCCAGTCCGGGCAACAAGAGCGAAACTGCATCTCGAAAAAAAAAAAAAAAAAAATTGAACCCAGGCTTTCTGGCTCCAGAGTCCATCACATAAGGCTACCATTTAATAAATAATTGCTACCTTAATCCAATCAGAATTATAGAATCACAATAACTGAGAACACACCCAAACACCAGTGTAGACTCACAGGAGGGCAATACAGACACACATAGAACAGACCCTCTCATATCACACCGCAGACCATGGAAAAAGCACAGACACATCATGACAGTTGGGGATTGTCATGACAATTGGTCACAACCACACACACAGACACAACACACCCAGACCGGAACACAGGGGCACACCCAGAGCTCCCTGAGTCCCTCCTGTTCCGCTCCCAGCCCTGCTGGGCTGGCCCTCAAGGAAACAGCAGGTTGAGGATGGGAAGGGGGCCACCCCACTTGTCCGCTCAGCCCAACCGGTTTCCCCAGGGCCACAGATGGCACAACCCACCTTGTGAAACACACGTTGGGTAACTGGACTCTGACCTGGTCTGGACGCCCAGGTTCTGAGGAGAAAGGGGCTGGGAGCCTGAACTCCTATATTTCCGAGGGAGGAGGGGGCTGGGTGCCCCATTCCTTCTAAGGGGGAGGAGGAGGATTGGGACCTGGACTCTCAGATCCTAAGGAAGGAAGGCTGGGGACTGCCCTCCTAGGTTCTGGGAAAAAAGGGGGCTGGAGTTCTGGATTCCTCTGTCTTTGATTACAGGGTTCCAGATTTAGCAAATAAAAATATAGGAAGCCCAATTTAATTTGAATTTCAGATAAATAACAAATACTTTTTTAGTATAAATATGTCCCAAATACTGCATAAAACATACTTACACTAAAAAAAGAAAAAGTGTTTGTTGCTTATCTGAATTTCAGATTTTACAGGATCCTGTTTTGTTTTTTTGTTTGTTTGTTTTTTTGTTTTTTGAGATGGTGGCTCACTCTGTTGCCCAGGCTGGAGTGCAGTGGCACGATCTCGGCTCACTGCAACCTCTGCCTCCCGGGTTCAAGCGATTCTCCTTCCTTAGCCTCCGGAGTAGCTGGGAATACAGGTGTGCACCACCATGCCCAGCTAATTTTTGTACTTTTAGTAGAGATGGGGTTTCATCATGTTGGCCAGGATGGTCTCGATCTCCTGACCTCGTGATCTGCCCACCTTGGCCTCCCAAAGTGCTGGGATTAGAATCCTGTATTTTATGTGGCAACCCTGTCTGAGAGGGATGTAGGCTGATGCCAGATGACTGGGCCACCGTCACTCCTTAGCCCACCAGGAGCTCCTCCTCCTGCTCACAGCCCTCCTCGCCCCCAAGCAGGCCAAGTCACAGCTTCCCCAGTCCCAATTTCCTCACCTGCATGAATTGCTAGATCTAATTGGGGGCCCCAGGCTGTGTCAGGAGTGAGAGAGGAAACTTGAGGACAACTCAGAGTGTCATCCTGGAAGCCCTAGGGTCCTCGGAGATGACTGACCTTGAGTCACCTGTACCCTCAGTCTGGACAGCAGGGGGAATGGGGCCTTGTGGCTGCCTCCACGGGGGGCAGGTCTGGAGAGGAAGAGAGATGGGAAGCCAGATTCAGAAAAGATTTTGACATAGGAGACAGAAACCCCAGGATAAGGGCACAGAGACACAGAGCCTGGGAGGAGAGAGACCCAGAGATGGAGAGACAGAGATTTGTAAACAGATTTGCAGAGATGAGGAAAGAAAGGGAGATTCCCAGCTGGAGAGGGGAAGATGCAGAGTGAGAGACAAAGATTCAGAGATGGGAGACGGATGGTAGGAGAGAAGTGGGGAGAAGGGCTGGGTGCGGTGGCTCACGCCTGTAATCCCTACACTTTGGGAAGCCGAGGCAGGTTGATCAAGAGGTCAGGAGTTTGAGACTAGCCTGACCAACATGGTGAAACCCTGTCTCTACTAAAGATACCAAAAATTAGCCAGGCGTGGTGGGGGGCACTTGTAATCCCAGCTACTTGGGAGACTGAGGCAGGAGAATCGCTTGAACCCGGGAGGCAGAGGTTGCAGTGAGCCAAGAGAGTGCCCAGGCGACATTGTGAGACTCCATCTCAAAAAAAAAAAAGGAAGTGGGGAGATGTCCCCCAAACATTCAGGCTCCAGGACCAATGACTGACGTGCACGGGCAAGACAGTGAGCGCTGCCAGCAGTTCTGGGGACAAGGACACTCAACCATCTGGGTGGTGCTGGGAGCCTAAGGCCTGGGTCCTAATGTGCTGGAAGCAGGGAGGGGACACCTGGGATCCCAGGCTAGCAAGGCAATCCACTTGCCATCACCCCATACCCAGTGGGGTGATGACACCACCTTCTCTGCAGGTGACACCCCAATTTTCTAGTGCCTCCTACATTTTTGGGGTGACACCCGTGCTAGGTACCCCACCCACCTCTAACACTGCTTCCCTGACTGAGTCACTTCCGAACCCTGTCAGGCCTGTTGGGGGGAGACTTTGGTGGCTCAGGCATCCATGCCCCCAGCTCCTCCCCTGCTCAGGAGCCCAGCTGCGTGGAATCCCAGGACCCCTATCCTACTGAGGGGTGTGCAGCCTGGCCTCATGAGATGCAGGCGTCCGGGGCCCCAGCCCCTCCACCCTCAGACCCAGGGCTCCAAGCCCCCAGTCCTTTGCTCCATCAGGACCCAAGAGTCCTGGGTCACGTTCACGTCCTTCAGGAACTGTGGCTTTTTAGTTCCCAGCCTCCTCCCTGCCCAATTTGGAGCTGGGGTGAGGTATGTTTATTTACTTTGGTTCTAACATGAGTCATCACCCAAAACACACTGCCCCCCATGTGTCTTCTGGCTTGAATGGGGAGGATGTTGTCCCCCTCTCCCAGGAAAGTGGGGACATCACTGAGAGAGCTGAGAGAGACCCTGAAAGAAGAGTCCCACACAGCACTCTCTCCCACGCCACTCCGCCTTTCTTTCTCCCTACCCAGCACCTCTCCCCATTTCCCTGCCCTCCAAGCCTGTTCAGTGATCCCCCCACCTCTCACCTGCCTCTCCACTTTTCCATCTCTGTCTGTCTCCCAGCTCCCCTTTTCTTCTGTCACTGAGGTTGGAGTGCAGTGGCGAGAACACAGCTCACTGCAGCCTCAACCTTCTGGACTCAAGTAATCCTCCTGCCTCAGCCTCTCAAGTAGCTGGGACTACAGGTGCATGCCACCATGCCCAGTTAATTTTATTTGTATTTTTTGTAGAGATGGGGTCTCCAACTCCTGGGCTCAAGTGATCCTCCCCGCTCAGCCTTCCAGAGTGTTGAGATTACAGGTGACAGCCACCATGCCTCACCCATCTCCCCTCTTCTTATTTCTTCTCACATTTTTGCATCCCTCTGTTTCTTGGCATCTGTCTACCTCTCTGAATCTCCTTCTCTCTCTCCCTTCTGTCTAGAGGGACTTCCCTGCCTGCCCTTCTCACACTGTTTCTGTCTCTCTCTCTCTCTTTTGGTCTCTGCACATTGACCCTGCTGTGCCCCACCACCACCTCCCCCCCCCGCCCCACTTCTCTCCCCTCAATCCTGGAAGCTGAGGCAGGAGGGGAAGTGGAGGGAAGGAAGTGAAGAGGGAGGCGGGAAATCCCAGTGCAGGGAGAGGGTCAACCAGACCGGCTGGGCTCCCTGAGCACCTCACTCAGAGCCCCGCCCAGGGCTGTCTGGCCGCCCATATAAGTGGCTCTGGGCTGAGACGGAGAAGCCAGTGCCCGTGTCTCCACACTTCTGTCTCCATCACTGCCATTGCAATCCACAGGTAGGAGCACCCCCTCCAGAGCCCTCTTCTTTGAAGTTGGGTGCCTCTGCTCTGTTCTCCCTCCTCTTCGTCCCACTCACATCTCTGTCTCCCTATCTCTGACTGTCTGTCTCTCAGGACATCTCTGTCCTTCTCAATGCCCCAGAATCCCTCCTTCTTAATTGGGGTGGGCTGGGCTGAATTTGGAAGTCCTGGGGCCTGGCATCTCCTCTATGAACCCCCTTGGCCTGGGCCATCAGACGTGGGGCGCTCCTCCTCATCTCTGAGCCTGTGTTCACCTGTGAGATGGGCTTTCAGAGGAGTCGAAATGCTGGGCACATGTGGGCATGACTGGTGGCAGCTCTGTGGGCACCTGGCTCTGGTCTTTCTCCCCTTGTCTCTGACTCTGTCCATCTCCATTTCTTGGTCTCTCTCAAGCTCTGTCTTGGGTATGGGGAGGGTCCTCTGGGATCTGTCGGGCAGCTGGAAAGAGACGGGCGAGTTTCTCGCCCCCACCCTATCCATCCCCTATTCCATGTCTCTCCTGGCCAGCAGGCTGACTTGGCCTCTTTCTCCTCAGCTCCCCTCCCCCTGAGAACCCAGCCCCTAGAACCCCAGTCCCTTGCCCCGCTGCCTCCCCAGTATCCAGCGCCCCTTGGACAGACTCCGCCACTGTTGCCACAGCCACTTCTGCCGTCCCCAACGCCACCTCCTCAGGGCCAGCAAGATGCAGTTTGAGATGCACGACAACGTGAAAGGCAAAGGTGGGATCGCTGGGTGGACCGGCAACCCTCTCGGTACTGGAACCCGGCCACCTCCCTCCCCTGGGCACCCTTGCTTCGAAGACAGACGGCACCAGCTTCCACCCCAGAGGCCCCAGAAATGCTGCAACCCAGAACCCAGGCCCAGACGTGAAGGAGAAGGCGGCACTGCCAGGCCCCGCCCAGATGTGGTTCCCACTCTTCCTCAGATGTGCAGGAGCCCCCCACCCCCAGCCTAACCAGACATGCAGGAGCCAGCATCAACAGGGACAGACTGGGGTTGCTGGTGCCCAGATGTGGCAAAAGGGAAGGGGGAGGCACATTTGTGTCCCTTCAGTGGGCGGCCTGGTGGCCTCGCCCAGACTGCCCGGCAGAGGGAAGGGTGGCAGGAGAGTGCGGGGACCTAGGAGGTGCTGCAAGCCTGCCATGCTGCCAGCTGATCTCCCCTCCCACCTCTGCAGCCATGTCCTACCCTGTGACCAGCCAACCCCAGTGCGCCACCACCAGCTGCTACCAGACCCAGCTCAGCGACTGGCACACAGGTCTCACGGACTGCTGCAATGACATGCCTGTCTGTGAGTGCCCGCCTACTCCCTCTCCAGGCCCGGGTTGCGGGGGGAGGGGGGGCTGGGGGAAGTGGGAGAGGGAAACTTACCTCCCACCTCCTCCCACCTCCTGCTAACCTCACTCCCACCTCCATTCCTTGGACTCGGAATTCCCACTCTCTAATGCTCACCCTTTCCTCAGACCCCCATCACTCCTTAGATTACTGACCTCACGCCTTCCAACACTCAACTTCTGGGGCCCTCAACCTCCCCCTTGCATGCTCAGCTTTCCTCCCTGTTACCCCCAACTCCCTCTTCAAACCTTACCTCCTGGCCCAGCGCAGTGGCTCATGCCTGTAATCCCAGCCCTCTGGGAGGCCGAGACAGGAGGATGTCTTGAGGCCAGGAGTTTGAGACCAGACTGGGCAACATGAGACCCCCATCTCTGCAAAAATAAAAAATAAAATTAGCCTGGGATGGTGGAACACATCAGTAGTCCCAGCTACTCGGGAGGCTGTGGCGGGAGGATTGCTTGAGCCCAGGAGGTCAAGGCTGCAGTGAGCCGTGATCACACCACTGCACTCCAGCCTGGGTGACAGCAAGGCTTCAATTTCTTAAAAAAAGAAGGCCGGGCGCAGTGGCTCACGCCTGTAATCCCAGCACTTTGGGAGGCCGAGGCGGGCGGATCACCTGAGGTCAGGAGTTCAAGACCAGCCTGGCCAACATGGTGAAACCCCATCTCTATAAAAAAGAAAAAAAAAAGTTTTTTAAATTAAAAAAAAGAAGAAGAAAAGAAAAACCCTATCTTCCAGTCTCTAAGCCACCCTCTCCTCGGATGTCTAATTCCCTCTGGGCTCTCTCCTTCGCTTCCCCCAACCCTGAGCTCCCTCTGGGACCTCTACTTGGCTGGGACCCCTTCGCGGCCAGTCAGCCGCACCCCTCCCCGGGGCGGAGCCGTCGGGAGGCCCCGGCTGGCCCCGCCCCTGACCGCCAGCGCCCCGCTCAGGTCTATGCGGCACTTTCGCTCCTCTGTGCCTCGCCTGCCGCATCTCCGACGACTTCGGCGAGTGCTGCTGCGCGCCCTACCTGCCCGGAGGCCTGCACTCCATCCGCACCGGCATGCGCGAGCGCTACCACATCCAGGTGCGCGCCGGGCCGGGGACCCGCGGGAGCAGGGGGCTGGGGACTGGCCTCCAGGGACCCACGGCAGGGCTCCTGACCACTCTCTCCCACCCTCTAGGGCTCTGTCGGGCACGACTGGGCGGCCCTCACCTTTTGTCTGCCCTGCGCGCTCTGCCAGATGGCGCGGGAGCTGAAGATCCGAGAGTAAAGAAGTTCCCCGTGTTCCCCGTCCTTTTCCACCAGTCTCCCCCGGCCTTCTGTGGCCGCTCCTGGAAGGCCTGCCCCACCGCCCCCGTCTTGCTGCCAGAAATACACCCACAATAAAAACCTGAAAACCAACTCCGCCTACATCCATTTTTGTCCCAGGGTAGGAATCTGGGTGGAGAGAGAGATTTGGTGAGAGAGGTGGGGACACAACAGATGCCTACGTGTGACCCCGACAGGCAGTGTGTGACCTTGGCAATTTATCCCTCCTAAACCCGAGGCGCCCTCACCCGTACAAAGTAAAACGTCTAACCCTTTAGCTGCAGGCTCCCTACCCGAAGCTGCCTGCATTCTGAAAATAAGCAAAACCAGAAAGTCAGTCTTGGGAGGGTGGGGGCACTGAAGTTCAAAGGAAAAACACAGGAGAGCGCCCTTGGCCTGCTCCATACCTATGGGCTTTTGGCCTGCACGCAATTTGAACAGGCTTGGGGGACTTTTGTCTCCAAAGCAGGGAACTTCCAAGCTTAAGGTTCTCTGGAGCTAAAAAGGATTTTTTTTTTTTTTTTTTTCTTGAGACAGAGTTTTGCTCTTGTTGCCCAGGCTGTAGTGCAATGGTGCAATCTCGGCTCATCACAACCTCCACCTCCTGGGTTCAAGCGAGTTTCATGCCTTAGCCTCCCAAGTAGCTGGGATTGCAGGTATGCACCACCACGCCCGGCTAATTTTTAATTTTTGGTAGAGACAGGGTTTCACTATGTTGGTCAGGCTGGTCTTGAACTCCCGACCTCAGGTGATCTGCCCACCTCGGCCTCCCAAAGTGCTGGGATTACAGGCGTGAGCCACCACACCCAGCCTTAATATTTCTATTTTTAGTAGAGAAGGGGTTTCACCATCTTGGTCAGGCTGGTCTCAAACTCCTGGCCTCAAGCAATCCGCCTATCTTGGCCTACCAAAGTGCCGGGATTACACGGGCAAGCCACCACACCTGGCCAAAATCATCGTTAATACTACTATAATATGTATAATGTAGTAACTATTCTAATATTAATATATTACTATTATTTTATTATTTGCTGTTTTCTCTCTCTCTCTCTCTCTGACATCTTCCCTCAGGATATCTTAAGAGCCATCTCAAAATTAACATGTACAAAATCTAACTGCTGATCTGCCCCAGCCCCCAAACTGACTCTGCCCACTCTGCCATTCCAGGAAACAGCAAACTCTGCCTGTTACGTTGCTCAGCTATTTTCTCTCTCACCCAGTGTCCAATCTGTCAACAAATTCTGCTGGTTCTACTTTCCGAATATATCCAGAATCTCATCACTTCTCCCCACTCTGCTATCCCAACCTTGTTCCAGCCACTCTCCTCTTCAACATGGACACAGGGGCTTCCTCCTCCCAGAGAAATCCTGTGCACACCTAAGTCAGAGCCCATTCCTTCCAGGCTCAGAATCCTCCCATGGCACCAGCCCTGACCGAGGGGAAGCTTGAGTCCTCACCATGGTGCAGGGACAGCAGGATATGGCTCTTGTTCCCTCTGTGACCTTGTCTCTCTCTCTCCCCTCATTCCCTCTCTGCTTCAACCACATGAGTCTTGTTTCTCTGAAATGTCAGGCACACTCCAACCTCAGAGCCTTTGCGCTAGCTGTTCCCTCGGCCTGGAATGCTCTTCCTTCAGATGTCCCTGTGGCTCACGCCCTCATTTCTGTTCATGTGTTGTCTTACGAGAGAGCCCTTCCCATCCCACCTTATGTTAACTAGCGGGTGCCAGGCCGGGTGCGGTGGCTCACACCTGTAATCCCAGCACTTTGGGAGGCCAAGGTGGGTTGATGACCTAAGGTCAGAAGTTCGAGACCAGCCTGGCCAACATAGTGAAACCCCGTCTCTACTAAAAATACAAAAATTAGCCAGGTGTAGTAGCAGGTGCCTGTAATCCCAGCTACTTAGGATGCTGAGTCAGGAGAATCACTTGAACCCGGGAGGCGGAGGTTGCAGTGAGCCAAAACCACATCATTGCACTCAAGCCTGGGCAACAAGAGTGAAACTCCGTCTCAAAAAAGCAAGTGCCAACTCCCTGCTCTTTCACTGCCTTTTCTGGTCACTTTCCAGCATGTTGCATCATTTACTTATTATTGGGCACCACATTGGCTTATCAGCTCCATGAGGGCAGAGACCTTGTTCACTGCTCTGTCCCTGGCTCCCTGCACAATGCAGGGTCCTGTAGGTTATCAGAAGACATTAGATTAAAAAAGGGAAGCCACTTTGGAGGTAATGTGTGGGGCAACAGAGACAGGCTTGTGTCACAGTCTGGCTCGTCTCAATTAGCCCTGAGTTCTTAGGCAACAGAGCTTTCAAATGGGCAAAATGGAAAACCAAGCCGGCACCTCCCAGCGATGACGTTGGGAAGATCAAGACTCACGCCAAGCACCCAGCACAGTGCCTGTAGGGCTGTAGGCCCTCAGTAACATATCCCCTCTATCCCTGAAGTCCCCAGGGGGTTGGGAGCCACACATGGGCTAGAAACCAGGCATCCAGTCTTCCATGCCCTGACTCTCTCCCACCTCAGCATGCGCTATTGCACTCAGGTGTGTGCAGGGAAAAGCAACGGGTGAGGGCTGATGCGGAGGGAGGAACATGTACCATGGGCCATTTGTCAGAGTTGGAGGGAGCGTGGCTATGCATCCCAGGGAGAAGGCCCAGTCATGATGCAGATCGTCTGCTTAGGAGGGCAAAGTCACAGGATGACTGTTAGGAAGAGACCTCACCTGAGTAGTCTGTGCATAACACAGAGGAATCCTGAAGAACGTTAGCTCCTTTCTGCTCATGCAATACAAACTCCACGGCCTCGGGACTCCCTCTCAGGGTAGCACATCTCACGCTCCTTAGCTCTCTAGTTGGTAAATTCTGCCTGATCCCCATCAAAAATTGTTTTTTCGTTGTTGTTGTTGAGATGGAGTCTCACTCTCGTCGCTCAGGCTGGAGTGCAATAGCACGATCTCGGCTCACTGCAATCTCTGCCTCCCAGGTTCAAGCGATTCTCCTGCCTCAGCCTCCCAAGTAGCTGGGACTATAGGCACATGCCACCATACCCAGATAATTTCTTTTAGCAGAGACAGGGTTTCGACATGTTGGCGAGGCTGGTCTTGAACTCTTGACCTCAGGTGATCCACCTGCCTCAGCCTCCCAAAGTGCTAGGATAACAGGCATTAGCCACCTCACCCAGCCGAGAAATCAACTCTTTTGGACACCCTGCCCCCGTGCCCGCTCTGTGCTAGGACAGCTTTCAGCTCCATCAACCCAAGTTAAGGGGTCCTTCCTCAGGAGGCGGAAGAGCATACTGGTCAGGCACATGTGTTTGAGAGTCAGTTGACAGCTGTCATGCAACAGCTAACCCATGTCTGTGACCTTCTGTTTTCTCATCTGCAAATGGGGATTACAGGGTACCTACCTCATATGGTTGTTGGAAAGGCCAAATGAAACCACAGCAGTAACATGTTAAGCAAACAGTGCGGGATGTGCTGCTCAGTTCATATAAATGCAAGTTCACAGTCACATCCTGGAGGGTAGATGCTACTGTCAGCTCATAAAGGCAAAACTCAAGTGAGGTCCAAGTAACCCCTGAAAATCCCTTAAATTGCCCACAAAGTAGGAAAATACCATGGGCCCGGGGCAGTGGCTAGCGCCTGTAATCCCAGCACTTTGGGAGGCTGAGGCGGGCAGATAATGAGGTCAGGAGTTCAAGATCAGCCTGACCAACATGATGAAACCCCGTCTCTACTAAAAACACAAAAAAATTAGCCATGCACAGTGGCTCACGCCTGTAATTCCAGCACTTTGGGAGCCAAGGCAGGTGGCTCACATCAGGTCAGGAGTTTGAGACCAGCCCGGCCAACATGGTAAAACCCTGTCTCCTCTTAAGATATAAACAAACTGGCCAGGCGTTGGGGCAAGTGCCTGTAATCCCAACTACTTGGGAGGCTGAGGCATGAGAATCACTTGAACCTGGGATATGAAGGCGCCACTGCCCTCTAGCCTGGGTGACAGCGTGAGACTCTGTCCCCCCAAAAAGCAAAAAACACAACAAAACACAAAGCTGTAGCTGGGACCCAGGCAGCCTGTTTTCCCTCCTGAGCCAAACTGGGGTCACCCTGCAGAAGATCGACATGGGAGGGTCAAAGGCCTCACTGCCCACGTTTCCCCTCAACACATCCCTCTGGGAAACAAGAGCTGTTTATTGGTATTTACTGCACTCGGTCATGGCAGATCCTTTACCCAGGAACAAAGCCAACCCAGCCAACCCAGCTCAGAGGTGGCGCCATCATAAGGGCAATTATCCCAGTTATCCAGCACTCAGGTCTGGGTCAGAGCCAAGACCCATCCTTCCTGCAACACATGCAGATGCGCTCAGACACCTGGGTCTTCCCCACACTTCTTATTTGTTAATTCCGCCGCTCCCTTCTTCTTCGGATGTGGTCCCTGCTGCCCCTGACCATGCACGCATTAGTAGGGTGCTCACACTGAGGCTCCACACGAGGGTAAGATGCAGGGTCCAGTTCCTCCAGGAGCTGGCGATGGACGTCTTGGGAAAGGCGAGTCCCAAGTTCAAGACAACTCATGTCGAAGGGAGGGAGGTCCTCAAGGGGTAAAGGACAGCAGTCCAAGGAGGTGGCTTGGGTGTGGGGCAGCCCCTCGGGAGAGCCCGGAAATCTTCCAGGCAGCACTATCTGGAACAGGACTGTGTGTTGACAGTTCCAGCATTTCCATCCCCAACCTCAGTATCCCCCACGCCCAACTGGAGTGGCATCTCACGCAGAGGTTTTGTCCCCTCTGAGGCTACCTCTGAACAGGCCTCTGTTGTTCTAGCTTCGCTGGGTGACCCTGGTCACCAGTCAGGTGACACTACCACTGAGCTTTGACCCTGCAGCCTGGCGTTCCTGCTCACCTCCGGGCTGTCTCGTGGTGCCACGTGTCTCTTCCCAGCTGCTTCCCTCGCCAGCGCTACCAACACCCCCACTCAATTTCTGCTGTTGAAATATTCACAGTTTCTGTGTCCTAGCTGACCTGACTGAAGAGATGCTGGAAGGGCATCTCACGTCAAGAACCAGACTCTGATCTTCCTCACAAGCCCCAGTCTGCCCCATTCAATCAACAAACCCTTCATCCACCCACAGTTCAGGCCACAAAGCTAGGGGTCATCGTGGATTTGTCTCCCCGCTCTCCCTGACACCCACACCATCATCCCATTCTTCCACACACATCCCGTGTCTGAGCCCCACTCCCTCATTGCCACCACCCTGCTCTGGCCCACCATGCCCCTGCTGCCCCTCTTCTCCCTCCAATCCATGCTCCACAGCACACCTGAGTGACCTCTTAAATTCTCAAATAGATACATAGGATCCTGTCACTCCCCTTCATCAAACCATCCAACAGCTTCCAGCTGCTCTGAGAATAAAATCCCAAATCCTACGTGGGGCCCACAAGGCCCCGGGTGGTCCAGCCCCTGCCCATCCCCAGCCTCATCTCCTCACACTTGGTCTGGGTCACACTTGCTAGATTTCTGGTCCTTTCAATAAAACAAGCCTGCTCCCACCTCAGGGCCTCTGCCTTAGCTTCCCAAACCTCTTCCCGTGGCTGCTTCTTCTCAGGCGTTCTCAGTCTAGCATCTCTGAATGCTCAGCTGACTTCACCCCGTCGTCCCTCACTGCCATGTCTTCTGGAGGCCTCACAGTACTTCTCCCTCTCTGAAACCATCTTACTCATGTGTGCACATGTGCATGTGTACGTGTGGGGTGTGTGCGTGTGCTGATTGTCTCCCTTCTCTAGACCCTGAGTCCCACGAGATTAGGGAACCTCATCTCTAGGTTCCTGCTTTGCCACATGCCTATGACAGTGCCTGACACAGAGTAGGTACTCAATAAATAGCTGCTAAATGCAGAACAAAGGAGCGACTGGGCACCCCTGGGGGAAGGGAGCCAGTGGTCTAAGGAGATGGTGTCCAAGGTCCCCCAGGCGGAGGGGCCCAAGTTCAGGTGGCCCTGTCAGGCGACCCAGCTGCTGTGGATGAGGACCCTGGGCCGGTCAGAGGGACATGCTGGTGAGGTTGTCCTGGCTCAACAGTCCCTTCCGGCCCACGCCTGCCCCGTGCCCACTGCCCCCTGCACCCCCGCCGCCCCCACAGTACTCGTGAAGCCTGTGCCGCAGTGTGACGAGGGCTGACCCCAGGCAGGCGCCATTGGGTGCGTGGGGCCCACCAGGCAGCTGGAGCAGCAGCGTGGCCACGCCAGCCATGCCATCTTCCGTGGGCTCGAGGGTGATGGGCCCAGCTCGCAGCCCAGCAGTGGTGGCGGGGATGGCTGGCGGGCAGCAGCCCCCTCCCATGGGTCCCCAGGGCCCACCAGCCCCGGTCAGCAGCAGGGGTGCCAGGAAGGGCTCAGAGCGGCGGAAGGCAGGTGGTGGGAGCCCAGCTGGCTTCCAGGCGGGGGCCGGGGCAGTAGGGTCAGGTGGGAAGCAGACGGTGACCTTGGCGAAGGGGCGGCTGGCCATCTTGGTCATCTCTTGCAAGTGCCGGCGCTGCTCCTGCCGCTGGTCCAGGGCCTGCTTGGCCTTCCAGAGGAGCACACAGAGTGAGAGGAAGAGGAAGAAGCAGGAGAAGAAGACGGAGAAGAAGACAAACAGGTCGATGTGGGCCTGGTCCTGCCGGAAGAAGAGCAGGCCCTGGGAGTCAGCTGAGCCGTTGGCGCCGGGCCCGCTCGGGTCTCCCACGCCCAGCAGCAGCAGGTAGAAGCGGCTCGACTTGAGGGCATGGTGCTCG
Organism: Cacajao melanocephalus; assembly: GCA_963573385.1. Lineage (NCBI taxonomy): Eukaryota > Metazoa > Chordata > Mammalia > Primates > Pitheciidae > Cacajao > Cacajao melanocephalus. The sequence continues at coordinate 12,508 of CAUYLG010060857.1, read as the reverse complement.
TGTGGGTAGGTGATGACCAGCCGGTCCCGCACGCTGCGGACCACCAGCACTGCCGACGGCTCTGTCACTGTCACGTAGGTAATCAGGCCCCGTGGCCACACCTCCCGCACCCGTGGCTCTGCTGGGGCGCCCAGCCCACTGCTGGTCCCTGCTCCTCCTGGATCCCCAGCCCCCCGGGGCCCACCATCTGCCGGGGGTGGCGGGGGTGGGGGTGGTGGGGGTGGCTGGATGTGTACAGTATGGACGCCGGTGTCAGGGGCCACACGGACCACGAAGGTGTCATAGGAGGTGGAGACATAGAGGTCCACAGCGCCGAAGGTCACGTCCAGGGTCAGGCGGATGTCCACATTGGTGAACTTGGGCTGCACACCGAAGAGGACAGTGCGGCCGGGGCCTAGTGCCCGGCGCTTGGGCTCGTGGAAGCAGTTGGTTTGGGATGTGGGGTCCAGGCAGCACTCCTGCTCCACTGAGATGAGGCGATAGCACTGCTGACCGCCCAGCGGACTCCCGTGGAACGACTCCCGGCACTTGGCGCACTGCGGGGAGGGTGAGAGGCGGTGGCCATCAGAGCTGAGCGCGGTGCCAGCCTGTCCCCCAAGCAGCAGTGGTGAATATTCTATACCTATTGCTAAGTAGCCATTGCTCTGGGCCTCACCCCCACTGCCCCAGTCACTTCCCTGTGACCCCCTGGCACTTCTCTGCCGCAGTGTAGACACTGCCAGGACCTGACACTCCAGCACTGCTGGCCCTGGTGTCACCCTAGTGACCTGAGCACCCTGATACTGAGGCTTCTGGCACTCTGAGGTACAGCAATGAAGGGCACTGCTGCATTCTGACTCTACCTCCTGGCTAACTGTGTGGCCTTGGACCAGCGACTTAACCTCACTGAGCCTGAACACACAGACTTAACCCATGAGCTCTGCACACAGAGAGCAACCACAGCGTGCTCACAGGACCACTGAGACCATGTGCATGGCACTCGGCGCAGGGTCAGCCAGCCTCGCCCGCCTGCCTGGCTGCTTCTAGACTGTGCCAGGCACCTTCCCACCCCAGGGCCTTTGCACTAGCGGACCATCTGCCTGCATGGTTCTCCTCTCACCTGTCAGCTTGTCAGGCACCCTCACCTCCTTCAGGTCTTTGCTTAAGAGCCTCCTTCTCACCTAGGCCTTCCTTGGCCACTGTGTCTACCATTCTACTCCCCAACAACCCCAGCCCCTCTTTCTGCTTAACTTTCCTTTGAGCTCATCACTGTCTAACACACGAGTATCTGACTGGTTTGATCGTATCTGGACGCCTCCGTGAAAATGCAAACTCCTAAGGACAGAACACTTGCCTGCTTTGTTCCCTGCTGTGTCCCCAGCAACCCACATAGTGATTGGCATATACTAGGTGCTCAGTGACTGTGTGCTGAATGAAGGTGTGGCTGGATAACCGCCATGATTCCTGTGGCTTAGTGGAAACCATTTGAGTTCTGAGATCAGACCAGGGTCACTTCAGGCTCCAAGCCTAACTGACTGCTTGACCTGGGGCAAGACTTTTTTTGGAGGCGGGGCAGTGGGGAAAGAGTCTCGCTCTGTTGCCCAGGCTGGGTGCAGTGGTGCGATCTCAGCTCACTGCAATGTCCATCTCCGGGGTTCAAGTGATTCTCCTGCCTCAGCCTCCCAAGTAGCTAGGACTACAGGCACACACCATCATGTCCAACTAATTTTTGTATTTTTAGTAGAGACGGGGTTTCCCCATGCTGGCCAGGCTGGTCTCAAACTCCTGACCTCAGGTGATCCACCTGCCTGAGCCTCTCAAAATCCTGGGATTGCAGGCGTGAGCCACTGCGCCCAGCTAAGACATTTAACGTCTCTGAATCTGTCTTCCCCTTAAGTCTGTACCCCACTGAGGACCCAGCCCAGTCTTGCGAAGGCTTTTGTATCTATGCTGTCACCACTGTCTCCACAGCACCCCATCCAGCTCTGTGGCAGGCACTCCTGGCATTCTAGCTATTACTGCAATCACTATTAGAACCAAGAGAAAACGGCGCAGTGGCTCACGCCTGTAATCCCGGTGCTTCGGAAGGCTGAGGCAGGAGTGCTGCCTGAGCCCAGGAGTTCAAGACCAGTCTGGGCAATGCAGTAAGAGCCCCATCTTAAAAAAAATGTTTTTAAATTAGCCAGCCATGGTGGTGTGTGCCTGTAGTTACAGTCACTCAGGAGGCTGAGGTGGGAGGATCACTTGAGCTATGCAGTGAACTATGATTGCGCCTGGGTGACAGAGTAAGCCCTGTATCAAACAAAAACAAAAACAAAAACTGGACCAGGCATGGTGGCTCAGGTCTGTAATCCCAACACTTTGAGAAGCCCAGGTGAGTGGATTGCTTGAGCTCAGGAGTTCAAGACTAGCCTGGGCAACATGGTCAAGCCCCATCTCTACCAAAATATTTATAAAAATTAGCCAGGCATGATGTGCACACCCATAGTCCCAGCTACTCAGGAGGATGAGGGGGAGGGTGACTGAAACCCAGGAGGCGGAGGTTGCAGTGAGCCGAGACCACACTACTGCACTCCAGCCTGAGTGAAAGCCAGACGCCGTCTCAAAAAAGAACCAAGAAAAACTGCTACTTCTGAACAGCCAACAGACCTGCTAGAGGAGGAGATCTGATTTAATCTCTGAGACTCCCTGGTAAAAGCCAACGGACCCTTTCCTTATCAAGAAAGCAGAAACTCTGGGTCAGGTGTGGTGGCTCACACCCGTAATCCTTGCACTTCGGGAGGCCAAGGCAAGCTGATTGCCTGAGCTCAGAAGTTTGAGACTAGCCTGGGAAACATGGTGAAATCCTGTCTCTACTACAATACAAAAAATTAACTGGGCATGGTGGCATGCACCTGTAGTCCCAGCTACTCAGGAAGCTGAGGCAGGAGGATCACTTGAATCCAGGAGGTGGAGGCTGCCACGAGCGAAGATCACACCACTGCACTCCAGCCTGGGTGACAGAGCAAGACTCTGTTTCCAAAAAAAATTAAATTAAATTAAAAATTAAAAAAAGAAAGCAGAAATTCTGGCCCAGGACAGAAATGTCAAGGGCTTGTAAAACTGTTGCCATTTGGGGTAGAGTTACATCTTTGCAGCTATTATGTTTCCGTAGATGGGTAAGGGAGACTAAGAGGAAAGGACTTTCTCTTCCCTCCGAGACTGGACAGAGAAGGTGGGTGGGTGGGGTGGTGGGAGCTGTACTCCAAGGAGGGAGCCTGGGACATCATGGAGGCAAGCCTGGAACACAGCAGCCAGCCAGGTGGCCAATGCAGGGGCTCCAGGAGCCTCCTTGCAGAAGAAAAAGGGACACACACTCAAGGGGAATTTGAATCTGGGTATTAAATGATATGAGAACTCTGCTGGCCTCAGCTCATTAGAGGGGTCTGCCAATCAGGGGAAATCTGCCTAAGAACGAAGCCAGTGCAGAGGAAAGCAAAGTCAAGACGCAGAGAGACTCCTGATGGCACTGTGTGAGGACCTGGATCCAGCCAATCCTGAAGGTAGACCCCAGATCCTCAGTTCTTTTTCTTCCCCCTTTGGAATTGCTAGATTCAGAAGGCCCTCAGTTCTAAGAGTAAACATATTTTCTTTTCTTCTTCTTTTTTTTTCTTTTTTTTTGAGACAGAGTCCTGCAGCCTCGACCTCCCGGGCACAAGCAATCCTCCCACTTCCACCTCCCAATTAGCTGGAACCACAGATGTGTGCCACCATGCCAGGTAAATATTTTTCAGAGATGGGGTCTCACTATGTGGCCTAGACTGGTCTTGAACTCCTGCGCTCAAGTGATCCTCTCACCTCAACCTCCCAAAGTTCTGGGATTACAGGCATGAGTAACCATGCCCAGCCGATTTTATTTTTCGGTTGAGCTACCATGAGGTGGATTTCCTGGCATGTGCCACCTCTAGCTGTGACTACCTGTAATGGAGACTGTCTCTCCACCAGTCTGAGAGCCGCCAGAGGCTCAAATCTGGGTCCCCAGTATCACTGCCCAGGGTCTGTATCTGCGTGGGGCTCAGGAGCAGTCTGTCCAGCTGGCCTTGATCCCAAAACCACTGACTAGGAGTCACGGTGTCAGTCCTACCCGAGCCTGGCTACCTCGCCCAGCCCTGACCCCCACAGGGCCAGGCCCGTCACTCGCTTCTGCAGCCGCACCTGGTACTTGTAGCAGTCTCTACGGTCACTGGGGGAGCTGCCCTGGCACGTGCCCGTCTCTGTGTTGTTCTGACATGGACAGCCCGTCCCATCCTGCTCGTTACATGTGTCTGCGTGGCCGTTACACTGGCATCTGGGGAAGAAGTTGAGGTTATGGAGCCCCCATGGCCTGCAGGGACCCAGGATGGTCACCGCATATGTGAGCTCAACTGTGTGCAACAGGCCAGAGGAGGAAACTGAGGTTCACAGAGGTCAAGCTGTTTGCCCAAGGCCACAAAGCAGTTAAATTGCCATTGGGATTGGAACCTGAGCTGCATAGACTCCAGCACTCACTGAACACTCGGAAGGAAGGAGACGGAAAGCGGAGGCTGCTCCAAGGCTCTGGCCTCAGCCACCCCATCTCGTTCTCCATCGAGCCGCTCTGTGGCCTGCACTTCAGCGCTAACCTTGGAGGTAGAGGTCAGCATCACATTCCAGCTCCTTCCTCACCCTGACCCCAGCCTGGGCGCTCCCTGGGGATGTGATCCCCTCCTGACTGAGGACAGGGGACTAAGGAGGGGGTCTGGTTCCAGAGCTACTCCCAGTGCAAAGGGCGGGCTCCCCAGCCCCTTTCCTCTTACTTGGTGCACTTCCCGTCCAGGAGGAAGTAGCCGTGCAGGCAGCTCTCGCATTTATCCCCATAGCTGTTATTCTGGCAGTTCACACACACGGCCTCATCTTCACTAGGACCCTCTGTCACCCAGTTTTCAATCTGGTCAAGCAAGGACAGTGTGATCACAGAAAGGCATGGACCAACCCCCTCCTCCCTTAGACCCAGGAGTCCAGGCTCCTACCCCCTCCTCCCTTAGACTCAGGAGTCCAGGATCCCACCCGCTCCTTCCTCAGACCCAGGAGTCCAGGCTCCCACCCTCCTCCTCCCTCAGACCCAGGAGTCCAGGCTCCCACCTGTCTCCTCCCTCAGACCCAGGAATCCAGGCCCCAGCCCTTCTTCCCTCAGACCCAGGAGTCCAGGCCTCCACCCCCTCCTCCCTCAGACCCAAGAGTCCAGGCTCCTATCCTCTCCTCCCTTAGACTCAGGAGTCCAGGCTCCCACCTCCTCCTCCCTCAGACCCTGGAGTCCAGGCTCATACTCACTCCTCCCTCAGACCCAGAAGTCCAGGCTCCCACCTGCCTCCTCCCTCAGATCCAAGAGTCCAGGCTCCCACCTGCCTCCTCCCTCAGACCTAGGAGTCTAAGCCCCCAGCTCCTCCTCCCTGAGACCCAGGAGTCTAGGCCCCAGCTCTCCTGCCTCAGGCCCAGGAGCCCCCCAGCCCCTCCTCCCTCAGACCCAGGCATCTAGCTCCACTCTCTTTCACCTCCTCTGGGTCCAATGAGTACTTCTCTGGCTCCCTCTTGGCCATTTCGAGCTCCTTCCTGGAGACGCAGACATGGCTATTTCCACGACAGAAGGCGTGGCAGGGCCGGCAGGTCCCGCCTCCTACAGCTGAACCCACGAACAGCGGGAGGCACTGCTCACAGTGGCTGCCCTGAGAACCGAGGACAGGGTGGTCAGAGAGGCTAGAGTGTCACCAGGGGTGAGAGAGTGTAAGGGGCACAGGGGCAGGTTCTGAGAGCCCATGGGAGGGCAGCAGGGGCTTGGGTACTTGGTTTGGACAATCCCAGGCTGCCTGGGATTTAGCCTCCGCCCTCCCTGGCACACCTGCAGCCCAAAGTCCTGAGCTCAAAACCCTTCCCTCCATCATCTCAGAGCCTCCTCCACGTGCCTGTCCTGGCCCAGCACCCCTCCATGCACTATTCCAGGCCAGACCCTCTGGGATACAAACCGAGGCAGTGTCCCCCAAGTCTCCACACATCTCCCTGGGACAGGGCTCTGGCTTATCAGGGCTCAGAATGAGATGCAAGCTGCCTGAGCAGCAAGGGCCTGGGTCCCAGGGTCGGGGTTCTGAGGCCCTGGGCGGCCTACCTTGGTGTGGTTGCGGCAGAGCAGGCAGTGGTCGCGCGCCCCGACACCAGCACATTCGCTGTGGCGGTTGCAGCGACATTCTGTGGAGCAGTTGCGGCCGACAAAGCCGAAGTGACAGCGGCAGTGGTCGGGCTCCACGCAGGAGCCGTTCACGCAGCCCTGGGCACACACCGGGCGGCACAGCCCTGTCATACTGCAGGGGCAAAGTGGGGGTCAGGGCAGGTGGCCACTCTCCTCATGGCTCCATGGCCAGTACCCCACCCACTACCCCACCCTCTTCTCAACTGGCTGCTCAGCCCTGGTCTGTCCTGTCACAAACTCCTCTTCAGGATCTAGCCCACCATCCCCTCCAGGTGTAGCCTACAACCCTCTCTCCTCTTCTGAGGGTACCCTATTTTCTTTTTTTTTTTTTGTAGAGATGGGGGCCTCCCTATGGGCTGGTCTCAAACTCCCTGGCCTTAAGTGATCCAACTGCCTCGGCCTCCCAAAGTGCTGGGATTACAGGCATGAGCCACCGTGCCCAGCCATTGGGGTACCCTATTAAACTCATTCTTCCCTGCTCAGCCTCACCACCCTTACCCTCCCGAGATCAGTCCCACTGCCTTCATGCCTTGGGCTTCCTTTTCTTCCACGTTGCTTTGCTCTAGGCCTCACCATTACTGCTCCCCACACTCTCCCACCCTAGCCTGTCTGGCCCCCACCGCCTGCAGCCTCACTTGTCCATGGTGTAGCCCGTCTTGCAGCTGCACTCATAGCCGTGGGGCTGGTCGTGGCAATTCTGCGTCTCGTTGCAGTCGTGGTGCCCGTTTGCACACTCGTCCTCGGGAGGGCAGGACAGGAAGGCCCAGGAGGCCTCCGGACGCCCACATGTCAGCCCTAGCACCAGAAATACAGGATTTTGCCTGGGGAGGGCCCCTGTACCACCTGCCTCAGCCGCCTATGCCCTCCCTCCTGCTTCCTCTGAGGCCCACCTCTGGGTCTGGCCCAGCACCCCCAAGTTCACTGCATCAGACCCCAGCCAAGGGCCAGCCCCTCTCCCTCCACCCCCAAAGCCCTCTCACCATCACGGGGGCCGCTGAGTCCACCCTCCATGCAGCGGCCGCCCCCATCCTGGCCCCACCAGGCACACCAGCCACAATGGGGGCGACGCAGGCACAAGGCACACTGAGTTGCCTGAGCACAGCCCAGGGAGCAGCTCTCAGGTCCCCGGAGCAGCCGCCCACAGCCTCCAGCCATACATCGCAGGGGCAGGTAGGAGGGGCTCAGACACTGTATTTGGGGGAATGGGGACACAGGGAAGAAAGAGGTGGAGAAATGAGGTTAAACAAACACATTCTGGGTATCTTCCCAGACCACACCGTCTTTGAGGCCTTGCCCCTCCCTGGCCGCAGACAGGTGGAGCAAAGTGGACACCAGGGGAGTGATCACGTTTTCCCTCTTACGCATTTGTAACCACATACCAAGGCTGGAAGTCAGGCTGGGAAGGATCGTGAAACTGGAAGGTTGCCTGGGCACAGTGGCTCACACCTGTAATCCTAATACTTTGGGAGGCTACAGCAGGAGAATCACTTGAGCCCAAGAGTTCCAGACCAGCCTGGGCAGCATAGTGAGACACCATCTCTACAAAAAATAAAAAATTAGCTGGGCGTGGTGGCAAATACCTGTAGACCCAGCTACCTGGGGGCTGAGGTGGAAGGATTTTTTCAGCCTGGGAGGTTGAAGCTGCAATGAGTCATGACTGCGTCACTGCACTGCAGCCTGGACAACGCAGGAAGACCCTGTCTCAAAAAAAGAAAATAGCCGGGTGTGGTGGCTCACGCCTATAATCCCAGCACTTTGGGAGGCTGAGGCGGGCTGATCATCTGAGGTCGGGAATTCGAGACCAGCCTGACCAATACGGAGAAACACCATCTCTACTAAAAATACAAAATTAGCCAGGCGTGGTGGCGCATGCCTGTAATCCCAGCTACTCGGGAAGCTGAGGCACGAGAATGGCTTGAACCTGGGAGATGAAGGTTGCGGTGAGCTGAGATCGCACCACTGCACTCCAGCCTGGGCAATAAGAGTGAGAATCCGTCTCAATAAAAAATAAAAATAAAACAAAAAAGAACATAAACTGGAAGGGGGGAAGGGATTGTTTAGATAAGCAAATGATGATCAAATAAAGAGAACGTGGACAGACAGGAAAAGAACAGGCTGCAGAAAGAGACAAAGATAAGAACCACGTGCCCCCCAAAGACAGATGGAAAGGCAGCTTTCCAGGCTCTGTCTCCAGTTTCTTGTGAGGCCCTGCTGTACTTTCTGTCTTGGGTTCCAACAGGTACCACTGTATTGGTGGAGGGAGCTCCCCTTCACTGCCTCACTAAGGGCGCTTCTGTTTCTTCCAGGTAAAAGAGCAATGGCAATGATCCGAGGAGACAGAAAATAGTATCAAACCACAATTGCTTAGAAAAAACACGGCTGCTCCCACCCGAAACTGAGAAGCTGAAGGGTCCTTGGTTAGGGGCTGAGTAGCAACTCACAAGCCAGGTTTATAATGTCAGGACCCAAAAAACGTACATAATGAGGTTCAGGCTCTTGGGAAGCCCCAAGCCCCTCAGTGTATGAGGCATTTTATTTATTGCTTGGGCCATAAGTGAAGTCTAAGAGGAAAGAGATTAATCTGGGCCAGCTGTCTGAAAGCACTTAGGAAAAAGCAAAACCACCATGGAATCCTGAAATAGAAAACCCTGACTGCTGTGGCTGGAGCTCTGAGCTCACAGAGGGGACTGCAAAGAGCTGAGCCCTGCTGAACTGCCAGAGGCATATTCTCTGCTGGGCTGGGCTTCCAGATCTAAATTTAGGGCACCCGTTGGCAGATGGTGGGACAATCTGGGAGGGGTAGAGAACCCTGAATCCTCGGTCCTGGACAGCACTTTTTGCTGTCATCTCCCTAGTGACTAAATGCAATGATGCCCAACACCACACACTGCATTTCCTGAGTTTGCGGAAAAGGTGTATGAATACAAGTTTTGAGAGCAGAACTCTAGCTCATCTGCTGACACTCCCCCCAGCCTAGCAAAATGCCCAGCACAAAGAAGGTGCTCAATGATAAATTCGCTGAAGAGAGGGAGGGAGAATGGGAGGAAGGAGGCAGGCTAGGGAAGGGATGCCTCTGCTGTCTGCCCCAGACTCACAGGCTAAAGCCATTAAAAAGAACAATGCCAGATGGTTAGAATCAGGCAGCCCTTGAGCCAAATCATAACAGGTCTTACCCATACACCTATTATGTTTGATTTGTGTGGTGGAATCTAAGTCAACACTTCATTTTTTTTTTTTTTTTTGAGATGGAGTCTCGCTCTGTCACCCCAGGCTGGAGTGCAGTGGCACGATCTTGGCTCACTGCAACCTCCGCCTCCCAGTTCAATTCTCCTGCCTCAGCCTCCTGAGTAGCTGGGACTACAGGAACCCACCACCATGCCCAGCTAATTTTTTTGTTTTTGTAGTTTTAGTAGAGACAGGTTTCACCACATTGGCCAGGCTGGTCTCAAACTCCTGACCTTATGATCTGTCTGCCTCGGCCTCTCAAAGTGCTGGGATTATAGGCATGAGCCACTGCGCCCAACCAATGTTTTTGTTTTTGTTTTTTGTAGAGATGAGGGTCTTGCTATGTTGCCCAGGCAGGTCTTGAACTCCTGGCCCCAAGCAATCAATCTGTCTTGGTCTCTTGGTTACTTGAAGTGTTGAGATTATAGGCCTGAGCCACCACACCCAGCTAAGCCATCACTTTGAAGCTAGGAGTTTTCATAGAAGTTCTGGCAAAAGTCCTTTCTTACATTCACATACACCATCAACACTGTGCTCATCTGGCCCCAGGGGGCAGGCTGTGCTCTCCAATTCACTGGCCCCACCTCGTCCCCTTGCCCCCTCCTAGCCACTCCCCCATCTCCTTAGCTGCCCTAGCTCTTCAGGCATCTGAGAACCTTGCAAGCACTGAGAGGCTGGGGGAACAGCGCATGCCAACAGGGCTCTGGACGTGCCTTCTGGTCCCTAGAACTCCCACAAAGATAAATGATGGAAATTTCAATAATATCTGGAGAGGACTCATACTACCAGTAGAACCCCAGGCTTGAGGACGAGAGGCTTGTGCTTACTACAGACCAAAATCACAAGGGCTTCTGCTCTTCCAGCCACACTGACAGCCCCCATGGGGAATCCTTCAGCCACCCTCTTGGTGTGTCCCATACAGTGGAGAATGGGAATCCTCCCAGTGGCAGGACTGGGGTCAGCCAGATTGGCCCTCCCACCACGGCTCATTACAGTAACGATGCTCATAATCATTAGCCATTTTTTAGTCCTTACTGAATGGCAGGCATTGCTCTATGCTCTAAGTAAATTCTCCTCCATTTAACTGGTAAAACCTCCTAGGCCACAGGATCTAGTGAAATGATGCCCATTTTAGCAAACTCTCACTGAGGTCTCGGGGAGGGCAAGTCACTCATCCAAAGTCAAACAGCCAGGAAGTGGTGAAGCTGGAGTCAAACCCAGACCCCACTGACTTCACAGCCTGAGCTTTTGATCACAAGGCAAACTACCTCCAGATGAGAGCTAACGTGCCATTCCTAGGCAGGGATCCTGGCACTGGATGCCAAGGTCTGTGGAATTCTTGGTCTTCCACACCCTGCCCTCCTGGTCTCGAATTTCCAGGAAGTGTTGTTGATTTCTTTAATCCACCTCTCAAGATGACAAGTGTCCCATATCCCTGCACTGTTGCCTACCAGTGTCTGGGTAGTGGCTGGACTGATCACTTAGTTCATGGGTTGTGGAATGGTGAGTAGTTTTGCCTCAAATTGGTATTGCACAATCGAGGTATGAATGAGGAGGGGACTATGGCTGAGTGACATTGCTTCCACATGTGACAGTGGGAGGTGAATGTGTCTCATCTCTCATCAGGAGGCAGTGGGGTGGGGTGCAAATGGCTTTGTCTGCCACCACAACAGCTTCATCGTGTCAGGTGGAAGCATCTTTGGAATGGACTTTCTGGAAACAAGAGAGCATGTGCCAGGCAGTCCAAGGGGCGGACTGTCACCGATAGGCCCAGGCCACACCCACCTTCAGGAATCATCTCTCCGCCCCACAGCCCAGAGGAGGCCTGGATCTCACCTGCCATGTTTGAAGCACATGCTCCTAGCCCTCCCTGGCCACAGCCCACTACACCAAGGCTGGACACGCAGCTGGTGCACTAAGTCAGAGTCTCTCCTGGAGAATGTGAGCTAACCCACAGACACACAGATGACCATGGTCTCTGGCATTAGAAGGCATCTAGACTGGGGCTCAAGGCCGCCATCTGAGGCCATGTGTGTTGAAGATCAGGCCGAGAGAAACCAGACAGTGGAGAAACGTGAAGAACAGCTGAGGTGACAGGTCACGTGGCCAGAGAGCAACAGAGCAGCAGCACTTCCTGCTCTCAGAGTCCATCAAACACCCCCACTTCCTTACAACAAAACCAGCTCAAGGGAGTGTCTGTTTCTTACAACCAAAAGTTCCATAAGTAGAGAGAGAAAGAGAGAGAGGAGGGAAGCAGAAAAGGTTTGGGAGGCTGAAGGGAGAAGTATTAAGAGTCATGGATGTGAATCTATGGATTATATCGATACAATTAAAAATATAAAATGAAGTTAAAAATGTTTAAAAGTCATGGAAAGGATGGGGAGACCATGATACCATGGACAAGGGTTGGAGAGGCAGAGGCTGGGGGCTGGGAACGTGGCACACACAGAAGCTTGGCTGGAGAACGCAGCAGGGACCCTCAAGAAGCAACGAGGGAGGAAAGAGATGGTGGCAGGAGAAGGAAGCAGGGCTGTGCGGCCAGAGCCAGGAGATGGAAGGGGGAGGCGGAAAAGGAGACGGTGGGAGAAAGGGCCCTGCCAGGGCAGAGAGGAGGAGACCTGCATGGGCCCTCGCCTGGTGCAGTACCTGCTGTAGGCTGCTGCTCCAGACACAGTGCTGCCAGCCCCCATCGGCTCCCTTAGAGTCCAGGCAGGAGGTGCAGTTGGGCAGGAGGTGACAAGGTGTGGGGCAGGGCAGTGGGGGTGATGATTCCACGGGCATGGGGGACACATTCAGCAGAGAATGGCTGAAGCACGTCCAGTCATAGGTGGGCTGCACTGAGAGGATGCGGCGGGTCTCCCCTGGGTGGGGGCACCCGGATTAGGACCTCAGACCCAGGAGTCCAGGTCCCCACCCCCTTCTGCCTCAGAACCAGGAGTCCAGGTCCCCAGCCCCTCCACCCCCAGACCCCGGAATCCAGGCCCCCCCAACCCACCACCCACAAGATCGGAAGAGCGTCGGGTTGGGTCAGGGGGTCGAGGGGTGGGGGGGGGGGGGGGGGGGGGG